>JAVTVY010039827.1:0-17653 GCA_036873755.1 Hanleya hanleyi | reverse complement strand
AATGTTTGCAAAGAGGGACAGAGGTGTAATCATGATAAACATGCTTTCACATTAGGATTAAATACTCTTGGAAAAGAATCATCAATTTCCTTCAGGCCACTTTTCCGAAATCATCCATAATGGACAAACTCTAGCACACGTCTGCACAATCCTCTCCAGGGATATCTGTCAAACTCCTCTATTTGTGCTATTTAAGGAAATTGTAGCTTACAGAACTATGCACCAGTCTTCTGACTTGAAAACTATATAGTGCATTAAGAAAAATGACTGTATGGCCTGTTGGCCATTTCTTGTTAAAGCTTCTGTCCGTGTTGACTCCATCGCTGACTGTGTGGGATTAAACGACTAAGAGATATTGATACAATCTAGGTATTAAACCAAGATGGTGTATCACCTATACCATCTTAATGTGACGCTATGAAATATTTGTGCGAATGTTTTGCCGATATTCCATGAGATTCCCTAATAAGCCAATGATGACAAACAAATTGGCATTGATTGACGTTAACTTGAGTGTTATGATGAGAGACAAGTGTAGAATGGTCTGTCCAATGTCACTGCAGTGTTATGATGAGAGACAAGTGTAGAATGGTCTGTCCAATGTCACTGCAGTGTTATGATGAGAGACAAGTGTAGAATGGTCTGTCCAATGTCACTGCAGTGTTATGATGAGAGACAAGTGTAGAATGGTCTGTCCAATGTCACTGCAGTGTTATGATGAGAGACAAGTGTAGAATGGTCTGTCCAATGTCACTGCAGTGTTATGATGAGAGACAAGTGTAGAATGGTCTGTCCAATGTCACTGCAGTGTTATGATGAGAGACAAGTGTAGAATGGTCTGTCCAATGTCACTGCAGTGTTATGATGAGAGACAAGTGTAGAATGGTCTGTCCAATGTCACTGCAGTGTTATGATGAGAGACAAGTGTAGAATGGTCTGTCCAATGTCACTGCAGTGTTATGATGAGAGACAAGTGTAGAATGGTCTGTCCAATGTCACTGTAGGTGACTATGTGACGTTAACTCTGGTAAATTGTTGAATATAGCATGTTAATGTAATAATGGGGGGTTAATGTAATAATGGGGGGTTAATGTCTTCGGAGGATTTTAGTTATTTGTAATTTTGTATATTGTTGATTTTATTAGGCCAAATGACCTTTTGTACCTCCATTTTAGAGAGGTAGTTTTCCGTAAGGTGTAAGGCCATGCCCCATTGTCCCCCTGACCTCTCTTACACAATATGTGATCATTAATCAATCTATGAAGAGACTGTGTAAATACCTGAGCCGTTATTAATACATTCAATCATTTTAATGTAACAGGACTGATCTGGTAACATATAACTGAATGATATATTGATTCCATTCATTCAGCAGATTAATACAGCTACATGTAACTATAACATATATACATTGTACACTATATAAATCTGCAACTTGAAAGGTTACAACATGATATTATGTCACATGCCAGTGATGCATGAAAATAACATTGGAGAGACTATTTATCATCACAAGTACATACGCTTACGTGTATCTGGCAGTTTTTATAAGTAACAAATCTGGGGCTTATATCATTTGGCACTATCTTGCAGCTTGAATCCATTTCTATGAATTGAGCTAACAGGTTGCTATAAATTTTGATGTACAGAGATAATAGCCCATTTGAGAAATGCATGTCAAATTTAATTATTTTTTTGTTCCTTGTAGCTGTACGTGTACCTTGGGTGGAGAGATGTGGAGTAGATAGCACACACCTGAGTTCAACTGTCAATTCAACTATCAACCGGCTGATCTCTGCATCAAGACTGCAGTTATGTGGGGCATACATTTGTGACACCAGCGGATTTTGTGTGGGAAAAATCTTGTCGACTGTCATCACGACAATGGTGTAAATTAAATTGAACTTGGTGATTTGATCGCTCAAGCATCAGCAAATTTAGCTGATATAGTTGCGGGGATACAATTTACAGTCACCAGTCCGAGCGTGGGAAGCTACAGATAACATCCGTTTGTGGAATTTACCTTCGTTTCAAGATGGCGAGCCTGTTGCGTAGGAGGCGAGGCCTCATAATAAAACTTATATTTGGCATTCCTGTCACATGGTTTCTAGTGGTGGTGATAATGGCCTATCAGGACAAACTGAGTTTTGCATCGTCTCAGGGAGACAACTCTATAGGAAAAAGAGACTCGCCCGTGAGAACTAGTAATGAAATTATTCATCCAGTGAAAAATGAGAATTTAGCTGAAAATTTACATATAGATAAAAATAATATAGACAATAATATAAACAAAGATTCCAACTTAGGGCAAGATCATCTGAGAGGGGAAAAACCTGCCAACTTACAACCTGCTTTTGATCAGGATCATAATAAAAATATAGAAGACATTCGGAGAAATGAGAATGTTAGAAAACCAGAACCTGTTCTTAAAGTGGAACCGGTTGATCCTAATGCACCAGGTTTGTATTTGACATTTTTGATTGTCTGGAATTTTTATTTTTTGAATATAACTTTCTCAAAATTTGTGTGGTTAGGTAAATTTTTATAATTGAAATCATGTACATCTAGATCAGTGTTTATTAGCTAATTTGTATGTTTAAAGAGCCATGGTCCCTTTGCCCAGGTAGCGGCCCATACATACTGCGCACTAACACGCATCCAACCCTCCTGGTGGTCGGTGAACAAAGGTGACATACTACGCACTGAGACGCACTGAGACGAGGATTTTTAAGGCCAACCAAAGTAAATTATTTGTTGAATCGAATTTTTTTTATGACATACCGTTGCTATTAACACAAAAAATTCTGGTATACAACCGTGTTCTTGAATGAAAATAAGCAAATCAAATATAGGTGTTGCGAATTCGTACTGGAGAGGTTATATCTACAGCAGTTTGTACTCATTCGTGTCCCTGATCTGCATAAACCGAAACAAAAATGTGCGGAAACATTTACTGGTAACAGTAACTGACTTGACTAGTATTCACTCGTGGACAGCCCAATGTTGAGTAAGTCTGTATCTTTTGTTACATCATTGCATAGGTCGGAGTATTTGTCCTCCTTTGTTCTCATGTTTCTGTGGTATATATACTGTAGGTGTGATGCTCACCAGTAATTTCTGGCTTGGCCTGACCTTGTCTAGTTCTCACACACGGTAGCAATAGGCGATATTTTAGTGTGCATGCAAAAATATAACATCAGAACTTCTGTTGATGGTTCATACACAAATATAAGTAAATGTGTATTAATCTATCTGCACACGGCAGTGATTTATATTAAGATGTCACCGATTCTAGCCATCGTGAAATACATTTAGAACAATCAATGATAAATGCTAATGAAATTAATTATCTTGCATAATTAGTTCCAAGCTTCAAACTATTAAAGCTATTTCTTTTGATAATATTCCGGATGGGGAAATGCCAAAAGTGAAATAAAGCGAAGGAAAAAATGATCACATTATAAATGATAAAAATGGGGCTCGAACTCACAACGATGAAAAACGGCCTATCTGTGGACTCAAGCCCAGGGTCTAACCTGTTGAGCTATTAGATACATGTAACCATAGCTTCATGTCACTGAATAGAAAACACATTTGTGGCAAGAAGACGACCAATAAAATATTTTTAAATTTCATTTTTTAGTGATCAAGGCAAGTCAGAACCAAAATATATTTATGGTTAAACCGTATGGAATTGATATAGGAATTGAATGAATTGGCTTTTATTCTGGTTCTAGACTGCCTACTATACAAATTTCTTTCCAAAAGAGCTTAAAATACGTCCAATTTATTGAAAATGAGCTTTCTACACGTTTTCAACTTGCAATCCGATCCTTGCTCGACACAAGCTTACCTCGTTTTCTTTAAATATTGGAACTTAAGGATGTGTACTATGGGGTATTGCTTCAAAAATAACACTTCCATAACATTTTTCCAAAGGGCCTACATGTAGCTGTGGGCCGATGGCTAGGGAAAGGGGCCATGGCTCTTTATCATTTGTAGTTAGCATACGTTGTACATATTACATGTAAGTCAAGATTTTACATGTGCTTACTGTTTGAATGCAGAATAGCTGATGAGTTTCATTGCATGGTTAATTATCTGACAGAACAGTAAATAACATTCAGCCAATGTGCCAGGTTAGGCTGGCCGCCATGACACTTCTGCTGGCTTCAGAGGGTGAAACTGAACATTTCTTTTATGCTATGAAGCGTATGTATTTTTCATTGAAAACTTAGTTTGTCCCATTGTTCCATAGTTTGTCACATAAACCTGATATACTTCTTCATACATATTTCAGTGTTTTATTAGGGATTTATTTTGCACATTATTGGCAAAATTCATATTTCAAACTTCTGCCCTTCTGTTTCACCCCCTTGAGCCAGTAGAACTGTCAGGGTGTCCTAGCCTCATCTGGAAGTCTGACCTGGTTTACATAATCTCTGACCAGAAGTAGCTTTAGTGTAATGTTAATGTTATGGAATGCACTGTCATGCAGAAGAGGCTCCAAGACTTGCGACTTAATCTAGGTGTCAATGATTGGCAGCCATTCAAAGATAAGAGGGAATTTAAGGAGTCAACAGTTGGCCTTTACCACATCATTAGGAGAACAAAGGTGTTCGCTGACATGTGACCAGCAAGTCCGTGGTATATTCAAACTTCTTTCTCCCTATGCTTTAATATGATTACCTGTACTGAGTGGTAATTAACTGACAGAAATGTGGACAACATTCATCGTATTACATGTACCGTATATTGAAAGAAATTACCATTACTGTTACCGCCAAGATTCATTTTGACAAATTCAGGCCTCAGTTGGAAATATATACAGTCACTTCATAAATATATCCCCCTGTATTAATCATGTAAAAGCTTGGCAGAAATGAATTGTTTTATCCGAACAGTTGGTCACATGTCATGAAGCAGAGTCAGTCTGTTGTTCTTCTTTGAATGCAGGAAAGGCCCATTGATGGTGTTAACCTAATATGATGCAATCACATTTTTTTATATTCACTTTCTAAAGCAAAAACAATCAATGGAAGCTTTTAGTACTGCTGTTTTCACAGTGAACCACTTCAGATTATTTGACTGGCGTGTTTACTAGTAGCTCTTGTGAAAACAGGTTCAACCACAGACCTGTCACCTTTGACAGTGTACCGTAACTGTTCTTGTTGTTGTATTTCCAGGGGAAGGTGGTAAAGCTGTTAATATTGATACCAAAAAGCTTTCTCCAGAGGATAAGAAAAAATATGACGATGGTTGGCAGAAGAATGCTTTTAACCAGTATGCCAGTGATATGATCTCCTTACATCGGAGTTTACCAGATGTTAGAGATAAAGAGTAGGTATTCTCGGGTTGTACCAGATGTATGGAGAGTGCTGTTGTACTATGAAGAAATGTTTCTACTGTGATTGTTGGTTTTTCCAAATATTTTTTTTTTTTTTTTTTGTACAAAATAATCATGTGCATGTATTCTGTATTCTGCCAGTTGTTTGCCTTCATGGACATGATGAAGGTGGAACACAATCTTTGTTTCATATCCATTTTTTGCTGAGAAGCAACAGGAACTTGATAATGTGATGTCTAGCACTGTAATATCACTTGTCTTTATTGCACCATGTAAGCGTCCTGTCTGTGTCTTGTGTGCTATCCTCAGTGTTTTATAGGGTGGATGGAGGGTGTCTAGTTCCATGCTGCTTCCTGTCTAGACTTATTGTTGTACTCCGACAGACTATGAAAAGCCTTCTGTCTATACTTATTGTTACTCAGACAGACTATGGAGAGCCTCCTGTCTAGACTTAATTGTTGTACTCAGACAGACTACGAAAAGCTTCCTGTCTATGCTTGTTACTCAGACAGACTATGAAGAGCCTCCTGTCTATACTTATTATTGTACTCAGACAGACTATGAAAAGCCTCCTGTCTATACTTGTTGTACTCAGACAGACTATGAAACGCCTCCTGTCTATACTTATTGTTACTCAGACAGACTATGAAGAGCCTCCTGTCTAAACCTAATTGTTGTACTCCGACAGACTATGAAAAGCCTCCTGTCTACTTATTGTTACTCAGACAGACTATGAAGAGCCTCCTGTCTATACTTATTGTTGTAGACAGATTATGAGCAGCAGCCTGTCTAGACTTCTTGTTGTACTCAGACTATGAAAAGCCTCCTGTCTATACTTATTGTTACTCAGACAGACTATGAAAAGCCTCCTGTCTATACTTATTGTTGTACTCAGACAGACTATGAAGAGCCTCCTGTCTAGACTTCTCGTTGTACTCCGACAGACTATGAAAAGTCTCCTGTCTATACTTGTTACTCAGACAGATTATGAAGAGCCTCCTGTCTAGAATTATTGCTGTACTCCGACAGAATATGAAAAGCCTCCTGTCTATACTTGTTACTCAGACAGACTATGAAGAACCTCCTCTCTATACTTATCGTTGTACTCAGACTATGAAAAATCTCCTGTCTAGACTTATTGTTGTTCTCAGACAGACTATGAAAAGCCTTCTGTCTAGATGTATTGTTGTACTCAGACAATGAGAAGCCTCCTGTCTAGATATATTGTTGTACTCAGACAGACTATGAGAAGCCTCCTGCCTAGACTTATTGTTGTACTCGGACAGACTATGAGAAGCCTCCTGTCTAGACTTATTGTTGTACTCAGACAGACTATGAAAAGCCTCCTGTCTAGATTTATTGTTGTACTCAGACTATGAAGAGCCTCCTGTCTAGACTTATTGTTGTACCGGTACTCAGACTATGAAACCCCTCTTGTCTATATTTATTGTTGTACTCAGACAGACTGTTGTTCTTGTTTGGCATGGCACCAAAGTTGGATATCAGTAAGCTTCATTAATCACTGTCAGGCTGTAATCTACCTCATATCATCATGATTGACATGCAGTGCCCTTGACATAAAAAGAAAAAAATCTCAGAAATCACGACTGAATATTCTTTCCATTTTAGGTCTGTATGACAGTCTTCTTTAGTTGCTGGAACTAAAACACCAGTTTCAGCATGCTTTCAGGGAGCAATATTTTGCATCCACCAGCCCGCCGCATAGCTCATTCACTGGGTGCGACTTTGCCTGCCCTTCCTGGCGCTTACATGTACTAACCCCTGCCCTTCAATTTTGAATTAGGCCATGACTATTTCCACATATGTTTTCTCCGAGATCTGTGATTCTTGGTTTCCAAATTTAGGACCTTTTTGTGGTGAATCCTCTAAAACTTCAGTCACAGGACGTGACATATCCCACATGTACAGTACAAGGCAGAAATAACTTGTTCATAAACGCGAGTAGAACGCGAAGTAATCGGGACTGACCCGCGCTAGTTTATTGAAGAAGTCGCGACTATAAATTTCGGAACACGCGATTTAGACCCGACTGCTTTCTGTAAACGCGTCAGCGTGTAAAAGCGGCCGATGTCGCTATCGACGCGATCGTCTCGGGTTTTAGCGCGATCCACAGGCATATTTCGAAAGGGATTACTTTATTGATCGCGTCAGATGGAGTCTTGTTGGCCGAACAAGCCAAGATTGACCGCCACGTAAGAAATTCCCCACACAGTAAAATGTTCGTCGAGTGAAAGCTCATTGATAGTCCACACCATTCAATAACGAAATAATCGGAAATATAAGTTCAAAGTTTATTAAGAATCATACTATAAACGTATAAGAAGTTTATTTTGTTGAAGACGTACCTTCATTGTGATGGAAATTGAGAAAATCAGCGAAGAATTTGCCGTTTTTTGAACCATCTTCAGCGTCATCGAAATCTCATTTCCCGCGGTAGAATGTGGGAGATATTGGCCTCATTCCAAAGGCCATTTCCCCCACTTTCGACCTATGATGAGTGATTTAACAACTACTGTAACAAAGAAATCACGAAGAATTTGATTGAATAGACATGTCCTTGTCATGAATATTCGTTCGATAAAACAAGGTCGACTGAGCTGGTTAATACCGCGAAGCTGATTAGTTGAGAATGAGGTCATCGTAGGAGAGTCTGTGAGACAATCGCAGCGATTGACCGGCTGTCTGTCTGTATGCCGGTCTTCAGTGCCGAGTGAATTTATCGCAGAGAAAATGCCAGTTGGAAACTTTAGCGAGCCGACTGTTGGATTTACAATGGAAATAAAGGGTTTCTCCGATTTATATGTCGGATTAAAACCCACAAAGATGATGTACTGGTATTTTAGCACGATCGTCCGCTTGAATTGAGCGAATCGTGATGAGATTTGTTATGAAAATTATCGTTTGGCTGGGACATAGACGCAAGGTAATGCTCATTGTTGCCGAAATCAATTTTTTTTTCTCGCCTGGTCTGGTTTTATTTTAGACACAAAAGGGCAGATATTTTCAAGGACAGATTAATTAAAGTGTGGGCTTTCTGAAAATATATATATTTAGCGGGGTATCAATCAAGCTACATGCAAATATATTGCTTCAAAAAACACGGTCCATAACAAAATCCTCCCGCATGCATTCATCTGAGCATACAAGGCTGACAAAGGAGACTATCGGCAAGTAGCAAAGGAACTCGTTTATTTACAACACGCGACTTGTTCTGATCGCGTCATGCAGTTACGGCGTACCGTCGACGCGTTTCAGTCGAGATTATGCTTTTGTTTTTGCGCGATTTAGGCGAGTTTTCAGGCTGCGATTAATAAATTATAGTCGCGAAAATGATTTTTTTCACTCGCGTTTATGAGCAAGTTATTTCTGCCTTGTACTGTACCTTGAAATCTTGAGTTGTTTAGGTATATTAGAACAAGAAGTTGACAAAATGTACCTTCCAAATCATGCAGATGATATATATTATTTCTTCATATTTTCAGTGATTTTGAATGTTTTGGTAATTTTTTTTTTTTTTTCAAAACAACTGATTAAATTTTATTCTCTTAATTGAAGGTGATTGAATTATCAAAGGATTTATTCATAACACAATTTTGGGCAATTTTAATTGCCCTGCCTCCTCTCTGTAATGATGTGTACAGGTATGGCCCTCAAACATTACAGCCTCGCACATCTCCCTAAATATTCTAAACACCTTTGCTTCATATAACTTACATACAGGCTTTTTGTTGTGAATTCTCACGTAACAATTTCTATCAATTTTGTAAATTACAGGTGTAAAGATATACCATACAGTGATAATCTCCCAGATACCAGCGTCATCGTGTGCTTCCATAACGAGGCCTGGTCAGTTTTATTGAGGACAGTCCACAGTATTCTGGACAGATCACCGCCACATCTGATCAAAGAGATCATCTTAGTCGATGACTTCTCTGATATGGGTAAGAGTTATCTCCCCCCTCCCACCCTACACCATACCTTCTTCAGATGACCAATGTACATGTGCGTGGTTGGCCAGTGAGAAGTGCTCTAAAAATACAAAAATCTTTCCCGCCATCTTGAATCTGACATTCCAGACATTTGTTCTGGGTATACTGATAGAAGCTGAAAACGTAATGTATATGTATTTTAGAACAAAGACATTCACAGTGAAACAATTGGTTGTTCTGGCAAGAGGAGATATTCAGGGGAGACCACTAGAAATGATGCAATCCCCAGCTGTATGACAGAGTTAATTCCCTTCATTCAAACACTAATGCTGAGAGATTAGTTTGCTCCATGTTCATTCAAAATCCATTTTTCATTTGAATTCACAACAAACGCATGATATGAATATGGTGGTGAAGAATCACCCGCAGGGAGGGGAACTGATCCAACACTGTCGTGAACTACATGTAACATTCATCCTACGACTGGATAAACATGTGAAGGTCCTGTCAGAAATATTACATTGTCAGCATGGTATGATGGATGACCTTGGCTATAGGCCTATATGAAAACTAACATTCCCCTCAGGGATTTAGATCTTCCTAATTTGGGTGCAACCTCAATTTGGTATGGCAATTTTTTCAGGCAGGGAAGTGTGCCTAAATTAGTGAAAATATTCAATGTCCTTGAATTCTGGCAAGACAGTTTTCAATGCAAGAATTTATTTGGTTGTATCCTTATTTGGCACAGAGTTATGGGTATAATTTAAAGGCCTGCCCTAGTCTGCCCTAGCCTGCCCTAGTCTGGCCTGTCAGAGCAAAAGTAATCATGGCTATACATTTTGAGGTCAAATGAGGGGGAAAAAAACAATTGATAATTAATTAGATGTAGTTCTGAAACATTCGGAACAAGGGATTTATATTTGAGACATCCAGAAAATCTATGGGACCTCCACTTGAAAAGATTAATTTTGATCCTTGAATATTCAGGACCTAAATCTACAGATCTACAGGCGATTACTACATCGCTGATTCTTGAGTCTTCCTTTATTCCAGAACACTTACAGAAACCTTTGGAAGAGTATGCCGCTAAGCTTCAGAAGGTCAAGGTCGTGCGTACAAAACAGCGAGAAGGTTTGATACGAGCGAGGCTTCTGGGATACTCCGTCTCCTCTGGGCAGGTGCTCACGTACCTGGATTCTCATTGTGAATGCGCCGAAGGTGAGCTATATGTATTATCCTCAATATTTCACTGATCGCTGAAGATATGGCAGTGAAGCAAATCAACACCTTTACTGTTATGATAAAACCTCTAATAAGTCAATCACAGGAAGCGAACTTTCCTACCATAGTATCTCGGGGTGATTACAAAAGCAAGTTGACAAAATCATCCAAAATAATGCATGTAATCCGTCATTCACGACTAGACCATCCCTGTTCTGATTTGGTTGAAACTAGTCCATAGTTTAATGTGGGTTACAGTATTGAGGATATGATCCCCATCAGAGGATGGTAATGTTAGATAACTGTTCATGAAGAGGCTCTACATGTATGTCATTACCTCATTCTAATTTGTAGTAGGTTCTTTTTAGGCTTGCATAGTATGCATGGTGTGATAAAATAACTATCAGAATATCTAATAATAAATCAAATTGGTATGATATTTTATTCATTGTTCTGAAAATATTTCTTATAACAGCTGACTATTTGATTGTCTTTTCATTTGCCTATGAATATTTGTATTTTTCACTTGGGGTGGCTGGTAAATGTTCATGTCATGTCATGTGTTCACATATATTTCATTTTTTTCAATGTGTACATATACTTCTTCACACTTCTTGAACAAAAAACAGTTTCATCTCAAATGTGCAAACTGTTTTTCTGAACTTGGTGATTGATTGGTGGATTTTAGGCTGGATAGAGCCCTTATTGGACAGGATCGGTCAGAACAAATCTAACGTAGTGTGCCCAGTCATCGACGTTGTTGAGGATGAGACGTTCAAATATCAATATGGCAACGCTCGAAGCACCAGCGTTGGCGGTTTTGACTGGAACCTCCAATTCAATTGGCACGCTATTCCAGAATCTGAACGCAATCGCCGTGGAAACGACGTATTGGCCGTCAGGTAGCATGCAGTTCCCCGCCATTATGGTCTTGGATTTTTTTACGGAATACATGTACTTGAATCTTATTCCCATAAGCCCTATCCTGATATCTGCGGCATGATTTGTTGTTTGTTCTGTCCTGTTCTGTTTGATTTCAGACCCCGATGACTTAGGATTCTGTCGAGGCGAACCTTTCTTCTATTTCAGATATATAATCATTATAAATTGAGCTGATTGGAGTTGATCCAACGCTGCTACTCATCAAAACAACCTTGTTAAACATATATGTGGGTCTGCTGGTTCATGTTTTGTCTGAGTAACTTTTAATAGGTTGAGGGTATCCAGCAATGCACCCATGAACATTGATAATTTAAGTCTCAGTTGGCAGGGGAAAGGCACACTACTCTGTTTGTACTTGTATATTTGTTTCCTATTGTGTTGTATAAATGATACATCATATCACACATTCCCAAAAGTACATTGTAATTCCACCCACATACAGCATAGATCCAGTGTTAAACTTCCACCCCACCATCTGCCCTTGGTTATAGTCAGTGTTGTCTTTCCCTGGGGTTGTATTGTGATGATCAAAGTTGTCTCCCTTGTTGTGATTCAGTAATTTTTGGTCCCTCCTAATATGGTGGTCTTAAAAGTTCTTTCTATAATGTTTCCATGTTGAGGGTTTGGTGGTTATGAAATGAAGGTCTGGGAAAGCCAATGTTGCCTGAGGAATTGTCTCCCCTGTTGTGTAATAGTGGTGGTTTTGGAAGTTCTCTCCCTTTGTATGTTACATTCAGGAAACATGTTTTCCCTGGTGAGCGCGATACATGTCTGAGCTATTTGAAAAACAGCTATGCTTTCATATATGACCTTGTGTGGTTGTCTTCGCTTGTTTAGCAAATGGTGGTGAAAGTTGTCTCCCTTGTGTGGAGTGTTGTTGTTGTTGTTACTCTGTTTTGAGCACATATTTTGTCCCTGAAAATAAAATGTAACTTTTCTTCCAGAATTTTTTGTGCATATTTATAATTATGTTATCACACTGAATTGAACGAAACGGAATGTTTAAGGAAATAATAAGGGAAAGTGTCTTTCTACATACATACAGGCTGGCTGGAACCTCTTCTCGGACGAATTGCTGAAAATAAAAGTCATGTGGTCTGCCCAGTTATAGACCAAATCAGCGCAGAGAATTTCTATTTTCAATACTTCGGGGCTAAAGTTGTGCATGTTGGTAAATTTGACTGGGGCCTGCAGTTCAATTGGATGCCAATACCAGAATATACTGTGAAGAAGCGAAAGTCCATATACGACCCCGTCATGTATGTTTGACCGAACGCTGGTCCTCTATAGATCAAGCTGGACTTCCCATAATGCATTGTTCACAAATCTGATTAGAATCTCATCCAAGCTGATCATTTTTTTTTTTGCGTAACGACTTAAATACTCAGACTGAACTTCCATATAATTCTATCTCACTAAGAGATCTTATAACTTCTGTTATATTATGACATCTTGGATGAGTTTAGTCAGCTTGTTGAACTTTCTGCTATTAGTTTACTTTTGATGTTGTAGAATTCTCTTTTTATCTGTATTTTCCAGTGAACGCAATCTTTAACTGAATTCTCTCTCTATTTGATTTATTGGGTGTAGGCTATCCAATCGCTTATTTCTTTGCCACCAGAAAATATGAAGACAGTGTACCAGTCTGACATTCAACTATGCGCACTTACTCTGAACCCACATTACTTGGCAGGCATATAAGTAAGCTACTCCTATCTATGATATTGATCAATTATTGAGCTGTTATATTGATCAATTATTGACCTGTGATATTGATCAATTATTGAGCTGTGATATTGATCAATTATTGACTGGTCATATTGATAAATTATTGAGCTGTCATATTGATGAATTATTGGGCTGGGATACTGATCAATTATTGAGCTGTGATAATGATCAATTATTGAGCTGTGATATTGAACAATTGTTGACCTTTTAATGATCAATTATTGAGCTATGATATTGATCGATTATTGAGCTGTGATAGTGATCAATTATTGACCTGTGATATTGATCAGTTGTTGAGCTGTGATAGTAATCGATTATTGAGCTGTGATATTGATCAATTATTGACATGTGATATTGATCTATTGTTGACCTTTGATAGTGAACAATTATTAAGCAGTGATATTGACCAATTATTGAGCAGTGATATTTATCAATTGCCTCCCCCTGGGGGACCAACTCACTCACACCTAATGCCCTACAGTGTCGTCCTGGAGGCTTCAGGTGACACAACAGGGAGCGGATACCAAGAGAACAGACAATAGTTAATTTAGTATATGGAATGTTGTATTTTATTAACAGTCACATTTTACATGCCCACATGTTATGATAGAACTTTCCCTCCTGAAGAGTTATGTGTCAGGAGTTTTTACCATTGAAGGAAAAGTTGTCTTGTGTAGAGTTAATGCCCCTGTATACTGTGATAAACTTATTGTTGATATCAACTGCTTTTGGTTACTGTATCGGGTAGAAGCTTCAAAATCTCGATTTTTTTTTTTGTCTTATACCAGAGTACACAGTCAAACCTACGAGTTGGTGGATAAGAAATTATGAAAATTAGTGCATTGTAGTAAAAAAACATGACTTTTTAAAACTCAAGCCATTCATGGTGCAGTAGTGCTGATTGGTTTTGGGCCATTTTCTCTGTTTAGTTTTTCGTCAGAAAGTGGGGTTTTTTCCCGTTTTAATTTCTCTCTTGTTATTTGATGTACAAACAGGAACTTTGGGCACAATATTCCAATCATGTATTGTAGATCTTCAAAAGGTTGCTTCAAGTTTTATAAGTTCGGCCCTGTTCATGAATTATTTATGATTTAGTGGAGAGGGGTCATTGTTTTGTAGATTTTTTTTTATCAGTGCGTGATTTTGAGGACTACACTTTTCTATTTCTAAATGACATCATTTATCTTTAAATAAATCGATTCTTGTAATCAGTTCGAGAAAGTTATTCATCTATCAAAATTCCTTGAACCAAGAGCTTTCAGAAAATGTATAGTTTGTATGGATACAAAAAAAAACACTGCCCTAGCTGTAATTAAAGTGATTGTAAACCCTCAAGTATAGTTTCCATCAAATGAAAGACCATTGCGAACAGTGTGGGAAAATATTTTTTTTTTTTTTTTTACGATTTTATTACACAGAGGAACTGCAAATAAAGCATGGTATTCTACGGTGGTCTGTTGCAATCATATCTAGATTCAGTGAAGTCACACTGCCTAAATACATATATTTCAAACTGTGTATGCACCATTATGCTTGATTCAAGATTAGGGTGTGTGTACTTTGAGTTTCAACACAGACTCACTGTTCCAATGTGCATGTTTCACCAAAATCAGGGAAATTAAATGCAAGATTCAAATTGACTTGCACTTATGAGTTACATGTACCATCTCCCAGATTTTGGTGAAATATTCTGACACCTGTGTAAACCGACCAGCCTCTAAATACCAACATTACCCATGGTCCCTTAAATACTTAAATTTAGGATATTTTGATCCTTCATAAACATGAGCCCTGTGAAAACTAACACTACTACCCTGTCCCAAGCATGGTCAGTATACACAGGGTTTACAACTTTGGATCTCCAGTGCATCATGTGATAGCTTCCAGTTTTAAAACACATGATTTGATTGGTCATTTTAAATTTTCAAAACAAAAAACGATAATCTCATTGGCTTGTAGAGAAACTTGGATAAAATCCAGCCAGTCACAGCCATAGTATCTATAAAGGTCCGTTACATGCACCTGTCATATTGCTTACACATTATCAGCGATCTTCTGCACTAAATTACCCAAATATCCAGTCACAAATTTGGATTTGGCATTTCTACTCTCCTGGCCATTTATGGATATCAGTGATCTTGTGACATTGACCTGACAAAGAAAACATTTGTAACGGATCATGTGTGGATTATATAGCTTTATTGGGATTTGCTTGGTTGTATAATTATGAATGTAAGCAGCAGAAAGCTCATGCACTGCTCACCTATTGAATTGTGGAATATAATGAAATGCTTTAGGCAGGAAAAAAAAAGATTTTTTTGTTTCTGGTCGAATTGGAGATGTGGAGACTTGGATTTTTCAAAAAGTTTGATATGCATTAAATCATAGTATTTCATGCGTCGAATCTTACACTGTTTAATAAACAGCTAATAGCTAACATTAACTGAATTCCAGTTCAGTGACATTATCTTGGTCAAGGGATATATTTATATAGAAAAAATTGTGGCACATATGGTGAACAGAAACAATAATTTGTTTTGTCTCTCTCAAATTCAATGGCTCTTTAGTTCTTGCAGATCTTATAATGGCTTCATTTGTGATATGCCCCAGGGAGAGATTTTGAGATTCTGATTACCCTGGTGCATACCAGAGTCATTGGGGATGTGATTCCTGAATATGGAGATATGTCCCATTTCATACTCAATTTAGAGTTAACTCCCATGTTCTCACTGTGGAGTTTACTCCCATCATGTATTTTGTATACTCCTGTGGAGTTGTCTCCCATAATGTGCTTTTGGTGGAGTTATCTCCCATAATGTGCTTCCTGTGAAGTCCTCTCCAATTATGTGCTCACTGTGGAGTTCTCTCTTATTATGTGCTTCCTGTGAAGTTATCTCCCTTTTGTGGTCATTGTGGAGTTATCTCCCATAAAATGCTTTCTTCGGAGTTATTCTCGAAACATGAGCTTCTTGTGGAGTTACCTTCTTCATGTGCTCCCTGGAATAAATGCTGTTTTCCCCGAAAGTGGAATGCACCCTTGAATTTTGAACAGGTTGTTCCCCTTCATTATTATTGAGAAATATTGTGATAACTGATCATCTTACTGTGGATTTATCTTTCCTCTTATGTCATTGGAAAGCTGGTATTTTTGTCTTTCATTTCAGCAACTTGGAGTGAAATTGGTTTAGATCATTCAGATGAAGTGTTGTAGCTCTCTTCTCACAAAACAACACAACATGTTGATTAATAACTGATAGCAAAGTATCTTTTTGTATGCAGGATGGTTGGAACCACTACTTGGACGAATCGCTGAAAACAGCAGTAACGTGGTGTGCCCAGTGATAGGCCTAATCAACGCAGAAAAATTTAACTTCCAATATTTTCAGCCTAAAAACGTACAGGTCGGAAAGTTTAACTGGGGACTTCAGTTCAGATGGATGGGAATTCCAGAGCAAATTAAAAAGAAGCGCAAGTCTATTGTTGAACCTGTCATGTAAGGTTTTTATACGGCGTTGACAAGTATGTGACGGTCCCCTCCTGGTCATGTGATCATGTCTTCTGGAGCTGGGTCATGTGATCAATTCTTATAGAAACTCCATTGCATCAAGCAATAGCTTCCAAGTTTGGAACATGTGATTGGTCAATTCAAATATTCCAAAAGAAGTCTGGTATTTTCATTGGCTGATGGAAACAATTGAAAGATCATTCAGCCAGTCAGAGTTTCTGTAATGGTTCATTCATGTCGGCTTATCATTGGAATAAGCTTGAATCCATGTGCTACTTGTATGTAGACTTGTCTCTCAGTATAACAATGATTATATATGAAGTGACTCAGTATAGCATGGTGTAAAAAGGAATAGGAGCCTACAATGTACCTGTGGGGTCCTGGGTGTAAGAATTTGGGGTCCCGGGTGAAAAATGGAATTGGACTCCGCCTATGGGTTTCCAGGTGTAAAAGGGAATAGGACCCCCCTACCCACGAGGTTCCTTGCTGGGAAAAGTAAGGATTAGGACCCAAACACTGATAATACTGAAAGAATATTGAAAGTGACTTTGTCATATCTCACTCATTCACTGAGTACACATGTAGCACAGTCACTGTTATGTCCACCAATATATCTCTGTATTATGTAAGATATAATGTAAGAGATTCTTTTTATCGAGCAGCTACTTTAGAAGATCTTCTTAGTCGGGTGAAAGAAGACTGTATCTTGGGTTATTTGAGAGAAATTGGTTTGTTGTATAAGTTTTAATGTGTGTATGTTTTAATGTGTTGGGTTACTAAGTTATTAACTTGAATACTTAGAATTTTGTTTGATCGTCGATATATAGCTGAAATATTGTTGAACGCGACGTTAAACCTTAATCCTCCCCCTCCTGTATTACATGTATGTATGCTGCTGTTATGAAGCCTCACCATAATATATGGGCACTTACTTCATTGAAGTATCATGAAAGAATGCAT
>JAVTVY010039826.1:0-17841 GCA_036873755.1 Hanleya hanleyi | reverse complement strand
GCAAGTTAAAGTGGAATATGCCACGATGTGGGACTGTCAAATCCCATGGAAGCTCTTGGCATGAAATGGTTTGAATACAGCCTGACAACTTCATATTTAACAATATTACTTGTTATTGTTCAGAGAGGGATTTTGCTAAAAACAATAGAATTGTGTTTTTTTTGGTTTTTTTTTTTTGGGGTGCCCAATATGACCTGTACCAGGCCTCTTTATGTACATACCTGCTTTACACAAGCCACTGATGTTTATCAGTGCATAACCATTACAGAAGTACCCGGGTGTACAATCCGTGCACTCTGACACAAGGGCCAGACCTTCACGGTTGGAAAATGTTCCATTCGGGCAGGCGACAGGATCTTGTGTGGCAGACTCACAGTAATAGCCTGCAGTACAGATGATCTGATTGGCTACTGATGAACCAACAGGACAGTAGTATCTCTGGTCACATGATCCTGTTACCGCTGTCCGACCTGATAAAATAATTTGTGAAGATAAAGAACAAATATTTTAGTTTTTAATGATGCAAGAATTGTATTATGCATTCAAAATTTCATGTGTGTCAGTTACTTTTAGTTTGAGTCAAGAATAATTTGTTGGAAAATCTCTGTGAGTTATCTCAGATGAGAAACTTGATGCTGGCTACTAGAAGAAATCATAAGATAAATTTGTCGGTATTTGCATGTTTCACTGTATATACTCACCAGTTTCATTACAGTAATACCCTCCAGTACAATTGGTACATTGGTCAACTGTGTGAAGCCCCAGAGTGGGGCTGTAACTGCCTGCTGGGCAGGGTACAGGGTCAGCAGTCTGTTCAGGACAGTAACTGCCTGCAGGACATTGGTCAGCATTTGCTCCTGTGACAATAAAACAATTTTATAATACTGTTTTTGGAATTATGTAGCAAGCAAAATTATTCGAAAAGTCATAAATAAGCCTACACAATATCTGCTGGGAGCTGTCATGAAATTAGTACATCGTCTTTCAATAAAAAATTTCAATAATCTAGTTTCACTTGTCCTTCATCATGTGGAAACCAGGATATTTAATAGTATTCAAGCTGTAAAGATACACCTTAACGATTGTTAGGAAAGATTTCTTTAGGGATATTCTCATATTCAGTTAACCTTTCACTGTGGATTCAAAAAAGTTGAAGAAATCGTTGAGATATAAACTGGAATATGAAGTGAGGCCACTTTTTTTTTATTTCTTGGTTTACGGATTGAAGGCCCTAAAAATTTGGGTCGCTCGGTCGAAAAAAACAAAAAACAAATCTCCATGAAAAAAAAATGAGCACAACAAAATTAGATTTTTAAATGTTGAACTAAAATCATGGCCGGTATCCAGTATGCAAGACAGCTGCCTGCTGAATATCTGATCAGTGATAAAAGCTTGCATTGTTAACCCATAAAACAAGAAAACGAGATGGAAAGTGAATTTTTGAACGGAATCTTTCTCTTATTTTATTTGTGAACGTTACAATGGTGATGACAGTATCCATGTGATAAAGAAGGGTTGAAAGGTTGGACGCCATTCAATAAATTTTTTTGAACACCTGCCATAGGCACAGATCATCAAGACAGGTCGACGGACGTAAATGACCATGACAATATCCCTGCATTGAAAAATTGTGACATAACACCAAGAATAGTTTAGTTAAACCCGTCATAGGCTAGGCCAGACCGGACAGGTTAATATTAGAAAGGTGGACAGACATACTTAACGAAGACCAATATCCCTATGTCCGAGGGTTGAGGTTAACATGAAGCTGCGCTATCGAAACCCCTCGGCTCTGAACCCCAGCTATTATAATGTAAGGGTGTCTCTACCAATTGATTGGCTTGTGGGAAGAAATATTTACCCCTGGTATTGTAAGTGTACTTTCTTTGAAAAAAAAGAAAAGTTTTCCTCACCTTAAATTAATTTGTTTCTGGAATAAATTGAAAGAGCTGTATCGATAAAAATGTACCAAAACAACAGTACACATGGCTAGATAAATACAGTACATGTATACTAAACATCAAACATTTATAGATAATGTTTCTGTTTGTAACTAAGTCAAACCTGCTTTTAATTAATGCCATTAATCCCTTATTAATTGCACAATCAAACGTAGAAAACGGAAGTTTAAAAGAAAAAGTTAGCTCCCCTAGGAGAGAGTTGTCCGCCCCTAGGAGAGCTCTTCATTCAATCCCAGCGTGGCCACTTTATAGGCGACTGTAGCCTCATTCCTATCCTCTTTCTCAAACCGAGACCAGTAGTGAAACAAGGCCGCGGTACGAGGGGACGGAAGGGTGGGCACATTAAATTAAAAGCAGGTTTGACTTAGTTACAAACAGAAACATTATCTATAAATGTTTGATGTTTGCTACCTAAGTCTTAAACCTGCTTTTAATTAATGCCCTAGTACCAACATACGGAGGTGGGAACCTCGGTCTTGTAGTATATCAAAGAAGGCTAAGTGACCGCTGGAATGACACAGAAACATGGGCATAGCATGAACAATCCATAATCAACAAATGAAACCTTGGTCATCAACATAAAAAGGTTAAACATGTGAATAAGATACTGATGTACTTATCTTGGATTGTTCACAGCCATGTAGCTGTGTTTGTGGTGTGGAAATTATTAGTTTCCCCCCGAGAGAGTACCTCAGCGTACAGGTTATTGGTCAACTCGGGAAGCCGTCTATACCAAGAGAGTACCTCAGCGTACAGGTTATTGGTCTACTTGGTAAGGCTTATTTATCTTGGCTGTTCCTAAGACCGGGTGAGGCAGAACTGGTCCGGGCCTAGTGATCGCCAAGTCACACCACTCTCAGTCCACAATCGTCTTCCATCCAACCAGCATTTTAGGGAGTTGAGTGCAGAAGACGGCGCTGAGATCATTGAGAGGGACGTCAGATTCAACCTGAAGGACACAATCAAAAACCGCAGTTAAGGTAAAGATCACACTCACCATGGATACATACATCTTAGGGTGATGATACAGTGTCTGACATCTCTTTAGAGGATCCAAGGTCGTCCATCTGACTTATTTCTTCCTTCACTATGAGATCAATCAATTGTGGACCAATAGTATGAATGAGATGAGATGATACAGCAATTTGCAGATTTGCTGTGATGATTCAAACTGCCGCCCCCCCCTCCCCCTTTTTTTTGGGAATTTAGTTGACCACGTGCTGGGCTGCTATCAACGGCCCAAGCGTGGATATCCCTTCTGACTGGACTGACATATCTCTCAGATAGAAGTTGGTGAACGTGGAGTTCGCCGTCCAGGCACAAGATTGGACAATGTCATGGAGGGGCAGGCTCTTCCATAAATCTCAACAAAAGAAACCTGGCCAGTAAAGCCGAGGGTAATATGGAGTAGTAATAGAAGATACTAATCTAACTTATCTTTTGAGTGTCCTCCCTTAAAAGGGTAAATCATGGATATGATACAGAATATACTTATTCTTGAGTGCCTCCATCCATGCAGCTGTGCTCGTGGTGTGATATGTAAACTCTACCAAGATGTCAGGATCCTCTACCACTCGGGTTGTTAGGTCTTCTTGGTCTTAGAGAGCGCCAAGCCACGCCATTCTCAATCCACCAACGACTTACGTCCAACCTGTCTTGTGAGATGAGCGTAGGATACACAGCTGAGATCATCCAGAAGAAAGTCAGTTTCAAGCTGAAAGACCCAAGCAAAACCGTAGTTAAGGCAAAGATTAAAACTCTCAAAGTGTCAGACCACTTAGATTGATGATTAGAGAGTCCATGGTCGTCTATCCGACTTATCCTTCCTTCAAAGACGATCATGATGAAGTTTTAAAATTGAAACATACTTGAGAAAATGTTGGCTTGGAGAACCCGGGCATCGATTCCGGTACCTCTCGCATGCAAAGCGAGCGCTCTACCATTTGAGCTAGCTTCCCTGGAGCAAGATGGCTGCCTTGCTGCAATGGTGACAAATTCTGCCCCCCCGTCTCTTCTTGAAAGAACTAACCACGTGCTAGGTAGCCCTTAGTGGCCTAAGCGTGGTCACACTATCTGACTGCACTGACACATCACACAGATAGAAATTTGTGAAGGTGGAATTTGCAGTCCAGATACAAGAACTGGACAATATCATGAAGGGACAAGTTCTTCCATACAGACCATGTGTAGCGATGGTATGAAACACATTAGAAGAAGTGGAAGCCAGTAGTGGGGGCGTCAATAGTACATCTACCTTCTGGCCATTGATAAGACTATTTTATGGTCTTCTACAACTACGCGGCTTTTTAAATATCCAGTCTTGCTGACCGGCGAAGGGATATGATAACCGTAGCCGACGAAATCGGTACGAGTAAGATAGTGACGGAAGGCACAAACAGGATCTGGCAGAAGATCGACCCCGAGGCCATGTACAAAGTCTGACCACGCAGGAATGGAGTACGACGTTGAGCGCACGGACCTGAACGAACAGACTCATTTTTGGCAATAACTTCAGGAATGGGCCGAAAAGAATGCAAGACCAATCCGCTGTCCAGGTCATAGAAGATCTTTCAAGAGCATAAAGATGAGACACTCTGGACGTCAAAGCAAACGCCGCCACAAAGGCCGTGTCATAAGACACAGTTTTATAGACGCGGACTCTAAGGGTTCACAAGATGGTAAATCAGGTCACACAGAACCACACCGATATCCTATTTCGGTAACAGTTGGCGAGTACAACGCGACTGTAATACGAAGGCGCGAATAAGCGCAGAGATATAATCGTTAAGGCTAAAGTCGGTACCAAAGGTAAGACGTAACACGCTAGCCAAAGCAGATCGATAGCCCTCCATGGTGCTAAAATGAAACTCCCTATCCTGGTGAGGGTGAAGGAGGAAGTCAATGCGAGGGAAATAGAATCGGGGACGGTATCACGTCCTCGGCACCAGGACCAATATAGGAACGTAGCAAGTAAGGTCCTACATATAATAAACAACCTTAAGGTTGATGACAGAACCATAAAGTCAAAGTCTAACCATTGGTGTAATGGTCGATACAGGAATAAAGTACTTGATGGAGAAAGCCGAAAAAAACGGTCCAAGTACGCCACGAAAAACATAGTGTTGTTTAAGCACAATCCTAAGGTAAAAGGATCTCAACACAATGTTTGTGTGTTAAAGTCAACATGGTTCATTGTTAAAACAACACTGTGCTGAATTCAATTAAAGGTGACTAGTCCGTCATTCACATTCTCGCCGTCGTCCTCAGAGAATATCCACGTTCATAATCCAAAGACCTATTCCATATAACAGTATTTGACCAAATACTGCTGATTGTAATACAATTTTGATATTCTGAACTCCAGACTGGAAACAACCAGGTCTGGACAGGACTCTCTTCGTAGAGTAACAACGAACCTAAGTAAATCACAATGTGAATACGAAGCTGCGCATCAGAAAACCCCTCGGCTCTGGGCGCCAGCCATTCATAATGTATTCAATTTGAAGCAAGACTTCAGGAACACCAAGCAGTCAAGTGACAAATATACAGATTATGCCATATTTTGCCATTAGAAATGGCCTCGAAAGTTTCCGTCCAATCAGAGAAACCAGTATTCATTACATAAGTCTGTTGATGCAAATTTTACATCGAGCATTTGAAAATTATCAGAGATAGAGATCAATAATGATTTCACATAAATTAAAGATGGCCGCCCATCCTTCCCACCACTCAGAGAAACTGATGTGGTTATTCATTGCAAGTCTCTTGATATATGGATGCTGTATACCAAGTTTCATATAGAACACTGAAATGGTATCAAAGATATACATCATTAAAGATTTTGCATAAATTAAAGATGGCCACCAAGGTTTCCGCCCAATCAGAAAAACCAAAACTGTCTATTGATACATCGATGATGTATACAAAATTTTACATCGAGCACTTGAACGGTATCAGAGATATAGATCATTAATGATTTTGCATAAATTAAAGATGGCCGCCCATCCTTCCCGCCACTCAGAGGAACTGATGTGGTTATTCATTGCAAGTCTCTTGATACATCGATGCTGGATACCAAGTTTCATATAGAACACTGAAATGGTATCAAAGATATACATCATTAAAGATTTTGCATAAATTAAAGATGGCCACCAAGGTTTCCGCCCAATCAGAAACGCCAGAACTGTCATTTATCGTAAGTCTATTGATGCATCGATGATATATACCAAATTTTACATCGAGCACTCGAACAGTATCAGAGATAGAGATCATTAATGAATTCGCATACATTAAAGATGGCCGCCCATCCTTCCCGCCACTCACAGGAACTGGTGTGGTTATACATTGCAGGTCTCTTGATACATCGATGCTGTATACCAAGTTTCGTATAGAACACTTGAATGGTATCAGAGATATATATCATTAAAGATTTTGCATAAATTAAAGATGGCCACCAAGGTTTTCACCGAATCAGGGAAACTGGTTTGGTCATTCCTTTGAAGTTTCTTGATGCATCGATGATCTATACCAAGTTTCACACTGAACAGAGAAATGGTACCTAAGATACACAAGATTAATGATTTCGCATAAATTAAATATGGCCGACAAAGTTTCAAACCAATCAGGTCCAGATTCAATAGGGTTCTGGGTCGAGAGCATACGGATGTGTACTGCAAGTTTGGTGTGCCTAGGGTGAGTCGTTCTAAAGATATCTTGGTAACGAGAAAGGTGTGACGGACAGATGGACAGACGGACAGACGGACGGACGGAATGACGTACATGACGACGACAATACCCTTCGGCCAAATTTTGGCCGAGGGGTAAAAACCAGAGAAGAATTGATACAAGTGGAAAGATGACGCCAAACGAACGGACTTCCCCTCCCGCCGATGACCGACGATGAAGAATCAAAGGGGTGCCGATGAATGGATATAAAATATGCATCTCACAAATGAAGAAATGACGTGACAAACGGCGTTATGGCGTACCGGAAACGTCTAACCGATGTAATAGAACGACGCACAGGTGTATGAGAGACACATGACGGCGTAATGAACCTGCCGTCAAAGTGTAATAGGAAAGCGTAATGTGAAAAATGCGAGAAACGTTGTATATGATGAACAACGTAGTGATTTCCCAATTCACAACAACTTAATGTATATACATGCTCAAACTGGAGCAGGATACAAACTTATAAAAGTACACGACGTAACCGAAGGGCGTTGCAAACAGTAACCCCGAAGTCGAATGTAATAAATTTTCCTTCTCTTTAAACGCAGTAGAGATGAACATTTAAATGTTTGTAGCGTTAATCACCAAATGTAAGCTCAATGAGATAAATGGGATTATGGATCTTTGTGTCAGTGAACATGAAATAATGTGTCAATGAATATGGTTACATTATGACCTCTCCCGATGTAATTTGTCTCCTGTACATGAAATCAGTACTGGAGTTTTATATGGAGAGAATATTAAACATTTACAAGAATGTTACTATCAATAACCAAAAAGTCACACAATCGACATCCAGAACAAAGATTTTCCCAGGAAACCAAAACAAATCCTTAAAGGATTTTTAAATTCCCGAAGAGAGGAAAAACATTTAAGGTCTCTCGCCGGCAGGAGGTTATTCAAAAATTTGAAATGACCTAACACGAACAAATTTGTCGAGAAGCGGAAGAACAGTAAGAAACATTACTAAAGAGCAGTTTGATGCTCTAGTAGACTGTACTGGTAATACAAACTTGGTAGAAAGAAACCATAGAAGACTTCACGACTTACGTGTCATCAGGCTTAAACCTTGGCCGGCCAATAGTCCCACTCACGCTAGTTAAATTTTAAATTTTCTCATAGGGAAGAAATTAAAATTAGTGCATAAGTCCATCTGAATTATAAGCGTAACACAGTATACAGATGGAACAGCTTGGTGAGAAACAAAACAAAACACATGTATAAAACAAAATTGTGTATCAAGGCATAGCACAGAATCACAATAAACAGTGGGTAATAGAATTACTTACTCACGATAACCAACACGTGATCCCTTTGTTGATTGACACACCCTTAATCACATAAAGAGATCAGCAAAGACCTCATTAAAATGCAATAAATAGTCGTAGCATTGAAGCCCCGTAACATCCATTTATGCTATTATTATAACATCGTTTACATAGGGTTGAGATGTGGTTACGTACACAAAAAACAAACACGTAAACATGAGAGGCAGAATAAAACCTCCGTAAGATCTCTCTTGAAGACAGGATATCAAAATCACATAATAATAATTGATATAACAAGAGATTACCTTCTTGGTAGGCCAAAGAAATGAATGGATGCAAGTGAGAACAATCAAAGTCCGAACAAAAAACATACAACAACAACATGTTGTTGTTGTTGTTGAAACATTGACGGACTGCTTATAAAGACTCGGATTTCCCCGGCGGAGAAAACCGAACCTCCCGCGTCAAACGAGGGTAGTTCTCACAATCCTGGTAATTTATACAACAGTTCAATGGATAAAATCATGAAACAACGAAGCAAAAACTTGTTCGTTTAAAGTACATCACAATAGGCTCCATACTGACCGAACACAACGGAATGTTGGAGGCTAATAAAAACCTACCACAAACACACCGGGTCGTAACTCAAAGTTTGTGTGAAGACGTAATATTGACTACACACTGGCCTAATCATGCAGGACTGTGTTATTTGTTAAACATGAGATTTCCTAAAGACTTTTAGAAGAACATCGTCAGACGATCATTTCAAGAGAATTTAAAATCTCCGCCCCAAGTATTTAGCGACGTACGTCCAAAGACACTAAACACGTGGCCGACTCAAACGAATCCAAGATTCGCCCCACAAATAGATCGGGCACGGAATTAACTAAACTATGTCCACGTTGTTTATTAGCTTTCCTTTTTGGAAGAGATATGTGGTACCGATAGACAGGCGAAATAACCTGAGGTAAAGAATTCTTTTGACTGAAGGAGACAATGGAATGGCCAGGCAAAACTGCCTGGTCTTTGTTGAGCGTAACAAAGGAAACGGGTTTTGGATCAACCCAGACAATGAAACTCCGGACCGGGTCGAACTGTCTAGCAACCTAGAATTATCTTCGTGCAAGTTTGGTGTGCCTAGGGTAAGTTGTTCTAAAGATATCTTGGTAACGAGAAAGGTGTGACGGACAGATGGACAGACGGACAGACGGACAGACGGACGGACGGAATGACGTACATGACGACGACAATACCCTTCGGCCAAATTTTGGCCGAGGGGTAAAAACCAGAGAAGAATTGATACAAGTGGAAAGATGACGCCAAACGAACGGACTTCCCCTCCCGCCGATGACCGACGATGAAGAATCAAAGGGGTGCCGATGAATGGATATAAAATATGCATCTCACAAATGAAGAAATGACGTGACAAACGGCGTTATGGCGTACCGGAAACGTCTAACCGATGTAATAGAACGACGCACAGGTGTATGAGAGACACATGACGGCGTAATGAACCTGCCGTCAAAGTGTAATAGGAAAGCGTAATGTGAAAAATGCGAGAAACGTTGTATATGATGAACAACGTAGTGATTTCCCAATTCACAACAACTTAATGTATATACATGCTCAAACTGGAGCAGGATACAAACTTATAAAAGTACACGACGTAACCGAAGGGCGTTGCAAACAGTAACCCCGAAGTCGAATGTAATAAATTTTCCTTCTCTTTAAACGCAGTAGAGATGAACATTTAAATGTTTGTAGCGTTAATCACCAAATGTAAGCTCAATGAGATAAATGGGATTATGGATCTTTGTGTCAGTGAACATGAAATAATGTGTCAATGAATATGGTTACATTATGACCTCTCCCGATGTAATTTGTCTCCTGTACATGAAAATCAGTACTGGAGTTTTATATGGAGAGAATATTAAACATTTACAAGAATGTTACTATCAATAACCAAAAAGTCACACAATCGACATCCAGAACAAAGATTTTTCCAGGAAACCAAAACAAATCCTTAAAGGATTTTTAAATTCCTGAAGAGAGGAAAAACATTTAAGGTCTCTCGCCGGCAGGAGGTTATTCAAAAATTTGAAATGACCTAACACGAACAAATTTGTCGAGAAGCGGAAGAACAGTAAGAAACATTACTAAAGAGCAGTTTGATGCTCTAGTAGACTGTACTGGTAATACAAACTTGGTAGAAAGAAACCATAGAAGACTTCACGACTTACGTGTCATCAGGCTTAAACCTTGGCCGGCCAATAGATTCCCACTCACGCTAGTTAAATTTTAAATTTTTTCATAGGGAAGAAATTAAAATTAGTGCATAAGTCCATCTGAATTATAAGCGTAACACAGTATACAGATGGAACAGCTTGGTGAGAAACAAAACAAAACACATGTATAAAACAAAATTGTGTATCAAGGCATAGCACAGAATCACAATAAACAGTGGGTAATAGAATTACTTACTCACGATAACCAACACGTGATCCCTTTGTTGATTGACACACCCTTAATCACATAAAGAGATCAGCAAAGACTTCATTAAAATGCAATAAATAGTCGTAGCATTGAAGCCCCGTAACATCCATTTATGCTATTATTATGACATCGTTTACATAGGGTTGAGATGTGGTTACGTACACAAAAAACAACACGTAAACATGAGAGGCAGAATAAAACCTCCGCAAGATCTCTCTTGAAGACAGGATATCAAAATCACATAATAATAATTGATATAACAAGAGATTACCTTCTTGGTAGGCCAAAGAAATGAATGGATGCAAGTGAGAACAATCAAAGTCCGAACAAAAAACATACAACAACAACATGTTGTTGTTGTTGTTGAAACATTGACGGACTGCTTATAAAGAGTTGGATTTCCCCGGCGGAGAAAACCGAACCTCCCGCGTCAAACGAGGGTAGTTCTCACAATCCTGGTAATTTATACAACAGTTCAATGGATAAAATCATGAAACAACGAAGCAAAAACTTGTTCGTTTAAAGTACATCACAATAGGCTCCATACTGACCGAACACAACGGAATGTTGGAGGCTAATAAAAACCTACCACAAACACACCGGGTCGTAACTCAAAGTTTGTGTGAAGACGTAATATTGACTACACACTGGCCTAATCATGCAGGACTGTGTTATTTGTTAAACATGAGATTTCCTAAAGACTTTTAGAAGAACATCGTCAGACGATCATTTCAAGAGAATTTAAAATCTCCGCCCCAAGTATTTAGCGACGTACGTCCAAAGACACTAAACACGTGGCCGACTCAAACGAATCCAAGATTCGCCCCACAAATAGATCGGGCACGGAATTAACTAAACTATGTCCACGTTGTTTATTAGCTTTCCTTTTTGGAAGAGATATGTGGTACCGATAGACAGGCGAAATAACCTGAGGTAAAGAATTCTTTTGACTGAAGGAGACAATGGAATGGCCAGGCAAAACTGCCTGGTCTTTGTTGAGCGTAACAAAGGAAACGGGTTTTGGATCAACCCAGACAATGAAACTCCGGACCGGGTCGAACTGTCTAGCAACCTAGAATTATCTTCGTGTATGATAGTATGGAATTGAGAGAAACTGGGTCTTGACCAGCTCGTTCAAGATCCTAACAACACTTCACACATTAACCAAAGAAATTTCTAAGACCCGTCTGTCGATCTCCGAAATAGACGGGTCCTCACAAGCATATAAAAGCAAAGCACGACGGCCCTGGGCATAAATCTTCCAAGCCGTCGGAACCCATAATACATATTCAGCGTACGTGGACGCACAATAACACAAATCTTTACATGAAAAGCAAGCCGTGTGAGCGTCCAAAAGGGAACAAATTTTTCCCGCACATACGACACGGAATAAAAGACGGAACTTCCGACATCATAATACAGTAAGTAAGTTCCGAATAATACAACAAACTCAACACTTGATAAAGGATATACCAGCGAGACAACAACAACCAATGTTGTAAGATTGCCTCTGAATACTTCCCTAGATGTGCACTGCTCGAGCAAACAAGAGAAAGAGGATAGGAATGAGGCTACAGTCGCCTATAAGTGGCCACGCTGGAATTGAATGAAGAGCTCTCCTAGGGGCGGACAACTCTCTCCTAGGGGAGCTAACTTTTTCTTTTAAACTTCCGTTTTCTACGTTTGATTGTGCAATTAATAAGGGATTAATGGCATTAATTAAAAGCAGGTTTAAGACTTAGGTAGCAAACAGCACATGTATGTCATTTTCAAAACAGATTTGCAAGCATTCTTTGCATTGTCTAAGAGAATAAATCAATAAATCAGTCATCCAATCAATAAATATATGTGATACTATACTAACATGATATAGAAATAATATGCAAACTTAACATAGGAATTAGTGGATTTTGTTAGACAAGGGGCATACTTTCTGACATGACTCATTTTTGATAGGCATCTAGTGTCATTTTCAAAACAGATTTGCAGGCATTCTTCGCATTGTGTAAGAGAATAAATCAATAAATCAGTCATCCAATCAATAAATAAATGTGATAGTATACAAACATGATATAGAAATTATATGCAAACTTAACATAGGAATTAGTGGATTTTATTAGACAAGGGGCATAACTCTGCAAAATACTTTCTGACACGACTCATTTTCGATAGGCATCTAGTTCAGGTCAAGAGAAACAACTGTATCACGTTAGGATGTTGTATATGGAACGGTTCTGAAATTATCACAATAAATCTTAAATGGATTTTTATTTGTAAAAAGGGGCATAACTCTGCAAAATATTGTCCGAGATGACTCATTTTCGATAGGCTTCTGATTTTCATGAAGATAAATAGATGTAACAAGTTTGGTTGCCATGCATGAAACGGTTCTGTAGATATCGCGGTAACGGATTTTATTAGACGAGGGGCATAACTCTGCAAAATACTTTCTGACACGACTCATTTTCGATAGGCATCTAGTTCAGGTCAAGAGAAACAACTGTATCACGTTAGGATGTTGTATATGGAACAGTTATGAAATTATCACAATAACAAATCATAAATGGATTTTTATTTGTAAAAAGGGGCATAACTCTGCGAAATATTGTCCGAGATGACTCATTTTCGATAGGCTTCTGATTTACGTGAAGATAAATAGATGTAACAAGTTTGGTTGCCATGCATGAAACGGTTCTGTAGATATCGCGGTAACGGACAGACGGACGTACGGACAGCCGTACATGACGACGACAATACCCCTAGGCCAAAGTTGGCCGAGGGGTAAAAATCATAAAACTGAACTAGTCTTGTATACATTTGTATATGCAACTTTGAAAATGTCTTGACTAATGAAATTCATATCACATATCACTGGTGATGATTGAACAGGTTTCGAAAAATTCGAGTAGAAAACTTCTAGTCTACCGGTTTATCATTGAAATTCAAATGAGGCAAAATATACCCTATTCGAATATTTGACCGTTTTGATAACATCCCGCTTTGATAAGTTTTTGATCTGTACAAATCTTGACTTCGGGAGACGATCGTATCGCTTCTGTGCACTCATAAGAATATCGAAGACATTTATATTTGTGTTGCCGTCCGTGGACGTAGGCCTACCGGTATTATATATAGTTTCTCAGTCTCCTTGTGGGCTCAAACAAACAACACATATCGCGTGCCAAACGACTGCAGAATTTTCGCAAGAATGTCATGTGCGCTTCCGTCTACAAAATTGGCAGCTTCAGACGTCCTGATCTCCTTTACCATCATCAAACTGTCGCAGTGTTCGGCTGTGATATTTCAGATCGTTTTATCTGAATTGGCTCTGACAAACCGATGAAAAGTGTCACTCCCGTTGTCTATCGACAAACGCAGGAAAATCCCATTAGCTCCCGCCATAAGGCACTCTCCAAGCATTGGGTCAATGCCCAGGAAGCTATACATTTGTGTACAGAATGGCGACTACAACACTTTGCGGGGAGTATTTAGGATAGCGCCGCCACGTGGCGGAAGAGTTGTCTTCTCTCGCGGAGAGCTGTTCCAGTCCATCACAGAATTTTGCAACAGGGTTTTCCGGATTTTTTTTTTCATTGACGGGGAAATCGAGTCGGTGGAGAAAAAAAAAGGCCCATTTAGAAATTATATTTTTTTTCACCAAACCCGTTTTTTGGGGTCGGCGGATCCGTAAACCAAGAGAAAAAAAAAATCTGGCCTGATTATAAATTATTTAGTTTGCAGCAAATTAACAAATTAGAAAAAAGATATATGGTAATCCCTCTAATAATTCAATTCCAACATAAAATCTGGGGATGATCAAATTTATTTGAACATGAGGTTGAAAAAAATGGCCCTAAACCTTGCAGATAATTCCAGAAATTTCCAGGTCAATAATTTAAATTTTCCAGTAGTCTTTAGTACAATAACTCATGACAAAGATGATAGCACATGGCATCAGACCGCTGGTTCTCCCAGAAGACGGAAGCGTAGTTCTTCCAGGAGTTTCCGCGAGTTTAACTTTATTTTTATGCATTTTCCAGGACTTTCCAGGTTAGCAATTAAATTCCAGGAGTTTTAAGAACTTTCTAGGAGGCATATGAACCCTGTTTGTTATTGCGATGATTCTAGCGAGTTATCAAATTCATCAGAACAGCAGATTGAATTTCGTGCCTAAGATTGAATTTTGATAGGGGATTTTGAATTATTAGAGAAATAACCATAATCTGATAATAGAAGACTCTTACCCAAACTTGGGGTGGTAGCATCTGCCCCCTCTCTACAATAATACCCCGGTGAGCATGGTCTTATGGGGAAACTCAATCCCTCAACATCACAGGCCATACCGCCCACACATGGACTACACTCTGACGTCTGGGTCAACCCTGAAGAATACAATGACCACAAGATTTAAAGCCACAGTTCATCAGCTGCACTTTTCATGTAATTCCTCAACAGATCAAAGAACATTCAAACAATTATAAGTCCTTCAAGGGAAGGTTGAGGCAGCCAGGCATGTGATTTGTCAAAATTAAACGTCACTGAAAAAATCATCACTATATTAGCTTGGTAAGATGGGAGAACTACATGTACCTTATCGTAACATTAACTACATGTATGAATCATACGGGAAGTGGAACTAAACTCATGTGTTAGACATGCGCAGATCATGAAAAAGCAATATAGTCTCGATACAGATTGAGTTTTTTTCATGACAAAAACAATTTAAATTAGTATTTGTAATTCATTTTATTAATCATAAACTATTTTGGGGAGCAATTGACCAGTACAGTGATTGTTCACCCACAGCGTTTGAGGAATCTAACAGGCTATAATACCATAAACAAGAGGTCTGGGAACCAAAAATCAACGATTTTTCGGTTTGTAAGAAAGATTTACCAGGAATTTCCTCATGTAATGACACAAAAATAGATTTTCCAGTTTCTCAAAAATAAAGAGACTGATTCAAATTACCAGCAAAACCAAACAGGTAAATATTGAAGGAATATCTGGAACAGACAACAGAAGTATCAGTGCACAACAAGGGAGACAACCCAAATGTCACAATAAAGGGAGATAATTTGAACAGCCAGCAATGTGGAGAACAATGACATTAAACTTCATAATACATGTTCTATGTCTGGTTACTGGCTGCAAATATCCTAATGCAACAATTTTGATCAACCACATGTATCGGCAGAATACTGTACACTGAATATGGTCTCAATAACAGTGAAACAGAATGTCCTGTTCAAAGTAAATCAACGTTTCATGAACTTGCGGTTTGATTAATAATTCTTCATTGGAAATTATGCTCAATCAAATGAGCTAAAAGGAAAGTTTGAATGGACTAATCAATGGTACAAATAAACCCTGAACCCACAATGCAATCAGATTTCTGAAATAAATCCCTGCCACAATGCTCAGGAATTCAAACATAGCTTTGACTGATATATGGGCTTCTGGAGTTACAGACCTGTTCTGTTATTGAAGGTGCCTCTGGGACAAGGGTACTGCTCAGCATATTCTGTGCCATTGGGGCAGTAGAAGCCTTCAGGACAGATATAACTGCCATAACTGACCACAGGTCCAAAAGTGGCATTACAGTAATATGCAGCTGGACATGTCAAACAGCTGGACTTGCCGGGCATGTCCTAAAAACAATTAAATCATAAAATATCAGAACAATATTGATAGAAACATTTACATGTAAAAATCGTATGGTTTGAATCCTGATTAACAGTTCTCTGGCAGACAAAATACAATTCGCAATCAGTCAGAGGTCAAAGTGAGATCTGGCATAAAACAGATAATCCCAGGTCTCGGAAAAAAAACAACCTCATTGCTCAGTCGAGATCTAATATGAAATCGCTGCAAATGAATCATTTCTCTCCCATACAGAAGGTGCTCTTGTACATATAATATTGTTGAACAAAGGCATCTGTTTCCACCACTTTTGAGATGATATGGCTAAGATATTGCTCATGTTTTGAGTGTCCTCTTGAGGATTTTCACGAGGATAATGTTTGTGAAAAATATGGAAACTATCTCCAGAATGAACCCAAGATTCTTACAATCACATTTCAAGTGCATGTAGGCTTTTATGGACAATTTCACGACATGCTACTTTACCTGGTATGTGCCAGATGGACAAGTCTCTGGGTCACCAAGTGCTCCCACACAGAAATGTCCCTGGGGACAGCTGTAGTTAGATGGGGTGGATGAGGTCTGACCCACAGGGCAGTAGTACCCTGGGGCACAATCTCCTGATGAGGCAGGTAAACCTTCTTGTCCACAGTATCTTCCTGAGAATAAACAGGTGATCAGGTCAGTGAATTGAAGAATATCATAGACTGGTTGCCTCCCCAGTATATCCATACAGAAGACAGGTAATACAGTCAGCATTTCAGTTTGCTGATGATATGGAGTGAATTACAGATCAAATTTTATTGGCTGATAATTGCAGCAGCCTTATTGGTTAACACAGCTAAGGTTACTTTTCATTGGGTCATGATTGTTCATTTCCTGGGTCTGTGGGTGTTTACTCGGACCAGATACATTCTGCAATGTGGAGCATGAATCTAGATTTCGACAGAATTTTGAACCGATCGTGATGTCTAGTGTATGGACATACAAGGGAGAGAACCAGCCCTAGGATATCACGGATTTATAACAGGTTTTACCTTTAGTCCAGGTTAATCCTGTGTATTGTGCATTCAATGTCATCATACATCACAGATTGCACAAGAAAGCATCTATTTTACATAATTTATTCTGACCTTTCAGTAAGACAATCAGGGGAAATAACCCATCACAGTATATAAATGCAGAATATGCTTTGTGTTCAGTTTATAGTACCATGCGAGACAGGCAGTGGGGATATCACTATCCATGGAACAGCAGTAACCCTTAGGTCCTTTTGCACCCGTGTGGGGTTAATACTTTATGTAAGAATCATGAGACAATGCATACAATAGCCAAGTCTGGGGATACAATAGCCAAGTCTGGGGACAACACTGTGTCTAGACATGTGCCTTTTCAACGACACAAAAACCCAGACAATAGTTCCTACATGAAGTATCAACCCTGTGTGGCCATCAGATAGGCTGTGATCGATGGGTTTTAAATAATTCAAGGGGAGATTACCCATTTCGAGGCTCTCAATACATACCTGCTGGGCATATTTTACAAGCTGATGGAGCGCTGTTCCGCTTTGTGTCCAGATAATAGCCGATGGAGCAGGGAACAGGTACAGCACTGCCAACAGGACAGTAATGTCCCTTGGGGCATTGAGCGCCAGTCACACCATCGAATGGACTGTGGTAGGTGGCATTCTGGATACAATAGTAGCCTGGAAATGGAAAACAATGCATGCAAAATCTCAACTCAAT
>JAVTVY010039825.1:0-197489 GCA_036873755.1 Hanleya hanleyi | reverse complement strand
CGCTACAGATTTATACACATCTGTGCCATGGATATAGGTTATATTATTTAATAAATAATGCTTTCATATGCGTACTAAATCGTTAGGGATCGTTTCCATTATTCGTTTTTTCTTCAGTCGCGATTTTTCTTCAATTTTCTCGATTGAAAAACGATCATTCGCGAATCAGTCGCGAGGACATCGAGAAAAAAAATGAGAAAAAACGATTGAAACTTTTCTGAAAAAAACACTCTCTCGCGATATCGTTTTTGAATCGTTTACCCATGCGCGATCCGTTGTTGATCGCGAATCTTCAATTGCGAGAGAATCGTTTTTTTCATGGTGCGAGAGAATCGTGAGGCGGAGTGATATCTGACACATAGGCCGTGTTGCCGTCGTACGCCGCTCTATCCGCGAACTAGGAACTACATGTAATGTCGATTGCGGAATTGTCGATGGAAAAACCTATATTACTATACAACACTATACTGTATAAATGCGTAAGATAACCGAATAATATTATGATTCACTATATATAGTCTCCTACAAGCCGAAGTAGGGCGTATGCTGGAAATATCTATACACATACCTGTACCATGTTTCCTGTGACGTCCGCTGTCAGATTTACTCTGGCGAAGCGTAAATGACAAAATTACATGTTTATTTAATAATCGTGTGAGCCGACAATGTGTTAATGTTCAGTCATTCCCTTCATACGTCCGATAATTTCCTCATATATTCACGCAACTTGGTATAAACAATACAGGATGATAGTCGCAAATCTTGTTTTGTAAATACCGGGTATAGGTCATAAGTGGATTTGAGTTCGTCGTTGATTGCATTATCAGAATGATTATGGCACAGACTTTATAGAGATGTGAATGGGCGCATGGCGATAACTCAGAACAGCTTAGCCCTCCAGCCGAGAATTTCTAGGTTAATTAAGGTGAAAAATGGTGTAATTAAATACGTATATTTTCTTATGGTAAAACATATATTAGGAAAGGGTATCCATTCATGTTTTGGTACAGTTTTTAAACTATTGAGATGTGAATAAGTTCACAAAATCACCATCAAGTTAATTTTATTGATTATAAGAATATTCGCGGCAGTGATTTCATATTTATATTAAATACATATCACAATGGTGATTGAATCGCATATAACGGTTGGATTTGCATATGTACAATACTTTTTTTTATTTTAATTTTACATTTTGATAAATGAACTATGATTGATTCCAAAGGGAAGCCCAAGCCAGAAACCACCTGAATATTATATAATTTCATCTCATACTGGATTAACCAAGCTGGCAAGAGAAAAATTTCTCGTCCGAGTACGATCATCGGTTAAAAATTTTGTGTTTTTTTTCTCGCAAAACTGAAGATTTAAATGTGGGATTTGAATACCTGTCGGACAGAGAAAGACGTTTTATATTCATACTGTATATTAATGCATTCATTTCTCATATAGTATCATACACGGCGAGGGGCGTTGTTTGCTGCCTCAACAACCAAGAGCTTGATCATCTTGCCAAGCAAACCGCTTTTCCCTTATATATTTCCCCTTTGTATTATTAATTTTCATAATTTATTGAAAATATACGTATTCATCTACCATCAAATATCCCACAAGCCAGGCAACTGTGGGGTTTTGCACTTATAGACTCCCACTTAGGGAGACGTAGAAAAAACTCCCACACAGGGAGCTCCAGAAAAGATTAATTCACACAACCAAACAAACAAGCAAAAAAATAATGACAGTTGTGAAAAGTTTTACAAATAGCCCACACTATATATTAATAATTAAGTGCTTTCGAAAACTCAAAATCCCCGTACGACTATGCTATATTCAATACAGCGCCATCTATGTACACAAGGAAAATGGTGATCAAAAAACCACACGAACAGCGAAAATCTGACGAATCAGCTCAAGAGAGAGAGAGAGAGAGAATTAAGGTTTAACGTCGCATTCAGCAATATTTCAGCTATATGTATATAGCGACGATCAAACAAAATTCTAAGTATTCAATTCAAAAATTCGGTAAACTAATGCGTTAAAACAGGTACAAACATTACGAATTCAAAATTTCAGCACGCACAGATGCCAAAAACGTTCACGAAAAATACTACACAAGAAATCTGAAATAATACCAGCTTTGAAACACAGAAATACTCAAAATAATACACGAAATTGCAAGTACAAATGACACAATCTGACCATATCCGGGCCTGTGTCCCGTAAACAATATATGTAAATATGAAGTCATAATTATATGTATATATCGTTCACCATTATTCGTATATTCAATTTCTTCAAATGTCCCCATCGTATCTATATAACCGTCAACTCAACTGAAACACGCTATAGTTTAACACAAGGCAAAGAAGAATGGAAAAAGAAGAAGAAAAAATGATAGAACTTATAGTTTCACTGAAGTGTTTATGATATATAAACTCGAACGTGTATGCGGGTCAGTCAGGCTGAACCTTGCTGTACTACTTTCGGCTATAATCCTCAATCGTTTTTTTTCAATCGCTTATATTTTCTCGATTAAAAAACCATTCAATCGCGATATCGCTTTTTATTCGAGAAAATTTTCTCGATTGAAAAACGATTGCCAGCAGAAAAAAAACCCATTCGAACAGCGATCGCGAATGAATCGTTTATTTTGAAGAAAAAAAATCATTCCCTCGCGCCTTGGAAAATCGCGACTTCGAGAAAATTTGACGAAATAAACGATTCATTCGCGAACGATAATTGGAAACGGTGCCTTATTTTACGCACGGTAGTTTATATTGCGTAAAATAACGATTTAGCACGCCTATGAAAACATTATTTCTATTCTATTGCACTACCCAAATTGATTATCAACAAAGATTACAATGAAAGATTGGAAAAATATGGTAAACGTTCACAACCTTTCTTCCCTGTGTTGAAATGTGCCATCCGCCTCAGTTGGCAGCGTGCCAATATCAATGGACGAGTTTATGTGGTCTCTCAGAATTGGCGCAGTGAAACATACATGCATACCTTTTTGTGTAGCATTCTTAATCAATCACGATGGAACCAACAGTTAAACTTGAGACAGAAATTTACGTATTTGATGAATATTAATTTACAGCTTTTTCTCAAGCAATGAACAATGTTGCCAGTATTTATTTAACTAGGAAGGAAATTTATGTTCACGGTGCTATTGGAAACATTGGCATTTTGGAAAAACGTTTGTTAGCCAGATCTCTTAATTTCTCATCGTCAGCGTAGGAAAATCTACCTCTGTTCAGCTGATCACACTCGTGTTGTGTCTCATTTAAAACAACAAGAAGAGGTTCATCATCTGAGTCTCTCATGAACTCTTCGATCTCCGCTTCTCTAGATAATTCATATCTGAAAGCACGTCTTGTTTCTTCTGTTTATCTGTTTCTCGTATCTCGTATGTCCCAATTGGTTGTAAATATCTGCGATTATACATTTTCTTCCTTTAAAGTAAACTAAAGTTCCTACTTGCAAGGTATCCATTCCATTTTTTATCGATTGTACAAGCAAACGAGACTTTGTCCTGCCATTTATCACCCGCCCTGTGAAATGCATTCTCCCGAGTGAACACCTGTGCGTGTCAAGAGCACGGGTGTAGATTTCATACGTCAAAAAATTCTTAACCGTGCTAAATCGTGTAATAATTGCACGGTTATCAGTGTGTAAGTGTTACAGAATAATGGATTAAGGGTTCTAAACCGTGTACATGTATGCCTTTAACAAACATGGGTGTGAATCAATGACACAAATTTAAACGGAGAACTATTCATGATGTTTAAGTGAGTGAGTGAGTGAGTGAATATGATTTAACGTCGCTTTCAACTATATTTCCGTCATATCACGACGTTGGGTCCTATTCCTTTTCACAATCATCATATTTAATATAGGTATATAAATATTCACATAGGTAATACGTGATCAGTACATACCGTTAGTAGGAGAAACAAAACTCTTACCTAGGCAGGCCAATAAGTAAACGAGACACTGTGTACTCTTCATACTCTGATTTCGCTAAGTTCTAATGCATACAGTAACTGGTGAATCGGGAATTTGACTGTACTATCTATGCCTCTGACAATACACGGTTTTCTTGCGAAACGGATGCGTAAATGGTGATTTCCTGAAACAGCGCCAATGTTGTCACTTTATTTAGTAAGCCCCTATTTTTTTTTAAGCTGAATTGATCTCTAGTCCTTTCATAAACCTGTTTTCAGTTTGAAACGCGATATGTCACACGGCATTTTACCTTCGTACACGTAAATGTGTATGTAAAGACATGGTCTATGGCCCTGGTAAAGCGGGTACAAAAACAGCCTTAATAGATTAGGTCAGTTATAGCTGACGATGTCCTATGGGATATTATTAATTATTCAGGTTTTATTGGGTGTATGAAATGTTATGACCCTCCCAGCAACTCATACACCCGGAGACTGAAAAAAACCTCACTTGTAAAATAAAACTTGTTCGTGTGTATTAGGTCGTACACCATCGAAGAACTACCGAATATACAGGTAACAAACTATACACATATGTAATTCGTGATCATTACATATTCTCCGGAGGAGAAACAGAAATCTTACCTAGACAGGCCAATAAGTAAATGAGACACTGTGTCCTTCCCATAATCTGACTTCACTGGGTCCGAGTGCACACATCAACTGGTGGTACTATCTATGCCCGTGACGATATATATACACGGTTTCTCGCGGAACGGATGCGTCAGTGGTAAATTCTTGTATTTGCTTTCAACGTTGTCATTTCATATAGTCTTTCTCTTGAAGTTGAATTTATCTCTAGTCCTTTCAGAAACCGGACTTCAGTTTGAAACGCGATACGTTAAACGACATATTACCTGGCATTGAACACGTACATGGCCCTGGAGAAGCGAGCAAATGAATAGCCTTTTTGGATTACTTCAGCTATAGCTGTCGAAGTCCTATGAAATACTCGTTCTTCTCCAGATTTACGTTATTTAGTTCCTTAACTTTTCAACAAATTGACCGATTGAACTCAAATTTTACCGGGATAATTATGGTGTCTCGTAAATGTCGGCTACGCAAAATGAGGGCAGTAGGTCAAAGGTCGACGTCACTTTGGTAAAAAAAAAACTGAAATTATTGAAAATCAAATTATTTTGCTAGTGAATACGAGAAGAATATTTGAAGAAAAAAAATTGAAGTCAAAGATCAATATCACAAATTTGGCCAAAATTCAGGAAAATATCGAAATTCAATTATCTGTTTGAGTGGATACATCAGAGACAATGTCAGGTACTGAAATTGTCAAAGGTCAAAGGTCAAAAGGTCAACTTAAAAGAAAATTATTAAAAGGGCGATGGGAAACGAAGTCACATGACCCACAGACAATTATACTGACCGCATAGTTCTAAAACTTCACAAGAACCAAGTGATTTCTGACTGCCCAAGTCGTAATTTCGGTCACGTCCGTCGCAGATAAATGTTAATGTTTACAATTCTTGTACCAGCGAAAATAATCTGTGTAGCGTGTATAAAGTGAGGCTAGTTTCATCTGACCGAGATCCTTTGACACCTGCGCTAATTCATCAAGGACTTTCGGCCCTGATCCGGCAGATTCTTTTAAAGCACGCCAAAATAGCAATCGGGTTAGCGGCATTCAACCTCAAAGGTCTAAGGCTCAGTGGCCATAGCACTAACAAATAATTATAGACTCCCACCCAGGGAGCTCCAGAAAACATTCATTCGAACAAACAACCAATAAAATAATAGCAGTTGTCAACAGGTTTACAAATAGCCCACGCTATATATTAACACAGTGCCTTCAAAGACCCCGTATGATCGAGTTACATTCAATAGAGCGCCATCTACCTACACAAGGAAAATGGTGATCTAGGTCAACCCAAATGGGCTGACCAAGACAAACAAAAAAACCCGCCGCGAACAGCGAAAATCTGACGAATCAACTGAAAATTTTACCATGCACAGATGCCAAAAACGTTCACGAAAATACTACACAAAAAGTATGGAATAATACCAGACACCAGAAATACTCAAAATAACAGAGACGAAATTGCACGTGCAAATCACTCAGTCGGACTACATCCGGGAACCTAGCTAATAACATGTAGATCAATTGTTAATAATTGTGTCGCTGGCTTTTGACAGATCTGTGGATCTTTCTTTATGCTCCGGGACGATTATGAGGATCGTGATATATGAATGACGAGTTGATATACAGGTTGACATGTGGCACTGTGCATATTATTTCACAAGCTCTCTTTCTGAGGCAGGAATATCAGGCCACATCACCCGAGAGCGGTACGGGCTTGAGATCGGATCTCGTACAAATAAAATCTCTTACACGTCGCACGTGCGCGCGTTCAGAGCACGTGGTGAATTTCTATTTGGATTGCTTATGTGCGGGGGTGAAGTTTAATTTGTCTGTCAAAATTTCTACTTCTTGGTATGGTTGAAAGTATTATTTTTTATTAATTGTTTTCCGGGGCATACTTACTTCTGGTTTCCATCACACGGGAAGCTCGACAACTGTGTTTATGTCATGTGACACGGGGCGCAATCATTGCTTTTGTTCGACCGCCCCCCTCCCCCATCTCCGAACGAATGTTCACAGTGAAATGGCGGCAAACTCACATTTCCAGTAAATCAGAGTCATCTTCCGGTTGAATTTATCGTCATGAAATAGCATACAAATACACCAACCTATAAATTTTTGAAACGAGTATTTCTTCAGGATTCCAAATATATTATTAAAATTAAAATCGGATAATTAGTGGACACGCTATCAGCTATTGACGGCCGAAGATTTATACTTCCGATGACTGCCGCAGATTTTCCGGAGGTAAATAATCTCGTTTTTCGTCCAAATAACGACAGTCGCTGTTCAGCCTCTCAGTGTGAACAGGTCATGAATTGCAGGCAAGCACCTAAAAGGTGCGTGGACCCCTCAGCCTGTTTTTTTAGTCAAGTAGCAGTGATATCTGTACCGTACATAATATACTTCGTTTTCACGTGAGTGGTGTGCTGGGATTACAGCATGCAAGAAAGTGTAGCTTTATCAGTAGCAATTTATGCATTGCACAAGTGTGATAAGTTAATGGCATAGAAACACACTGATTGACACAGGCCCACCATTATCATTATGGGGGGGGGGGGCATAAACTCCAGGTATGCAAACTGGTTCAAAATTGCCCAGAGTCAGACTAAAAATGGGCTCTCCTAATCACTCGTTTTAAATAATTTCCAAGGTACAGTGCCATGTTTGGTGACAAAAATTGAAGCATTATGTTGGACACAAATATGGTTCATGCAAAAGTTGTAGGATAAATCTGATGTACAATAGAATAATTTAACAGCAGAATTGAAGAAAAATGATGTCCTACATTTAAGGCGACGCGAAATTCAGACTAACAGGGGTCCCAAACTGCTGGGATTCCCCTGCCAGTTATTGCATATTATACTTCTGGAATAAAATATGGTTTGTGCAAAGGCTTTCGGATAAATCCATGTAGCAAAATTGAAGAAAAATGTTGTCCTTCATTTAAGGCGACTGGATACTCGATACTGCGGGACCTCCCCGCCAGTTATTTCCTCTTATACTTCTGAAATAAAATAATGTCAACAACTTGTTAGCTATTACTATAAAGGAATAAATTTTAGGTGATTCATCATGTTTGTGTGCAAAAAACAATGTACACTGCATCTCATCACATGAGGTTGAGAAGCTGTGGATAGGAAAAAGTCAAAAACTTTAACATTTAGTGCCCCAGGGGTGGGGAAATCCTCCCGAGGGTGGTGCATAGGTTGATCAAGTGTAGCATCATGTAAGCTCCCAGAATATATGGAAAATGGGGAGTTCCATCCAATGATAATCTTGAATCTTGAATGGACCAGGCTCTCTTGTATCAAGGAACCTTCAAATGTCACAATGGAACATGCAACCAAGGGTTTCCGATGGTCATAGATAACAGTGCAAAGCTGAGCCATCAATAAATAATAATAAAAAATAATTAAAAATCATGAAATCATCATAGCCATCAGAAAATCTAATCATTTCATCAGTCAACATTCAGGAAGGTCTCACCAAAGTTTGGACGGGCCCGACTTCTGCAGATCTGCAGATATTCAGCGAACAAGAAAATGTTGACGGACGGACGGACGGATGGGCGTACGTACATGGCAACGACAAGACCCAATTCAGCATAAAATTGCGACTTTCGTCTGCTGTACGATTTCTGAAGGGGGTGGGTTAGAGGTACCTAAAAAGTCGACTTAATAACTACTCCCGCGCGTGCAGGGAATCGTCACGTAACCCGCGAAACTCATCCCAGGGTAGGGTCTTGATCCCAGCACTAACCAGGTCAATTTTTGTGTCTCTCAAGAAATTGCTTTTATATAAAATTGAAATAAACCGTGAAAAGTGTACGAGATCTGACCCCGAAGCCGTAGAAGAAACGCTGTTAATGCTGCCGTTGTTGTTTAATGCTTTGCCTATGGGATAGTCCAGCATGTCGCAGATCATGAAGTGTTAAAGTGTGAACGATAAATCGATGTTTACTCAGCTGTAAAATTTCGCTATTTTTCGGTGCACTTTAAAACGGTTCTTGCTTCTCTGTGTCCGTGCATGTCTGTTCGATTGATTACTTCCTAACGCTTTGTTGGATTCTTCCGAAATTTGGCATACGCATTCCTTGCGACAAGACGCCAGTCGGTATAGCATTTCAGCAGCATCTGCCTGAAGGTGGCGCCACTGGGTCAAAATGGATTTTGCTTCTTTGTGTCCGTGGATGTCAGTTACAAGCGATAACTTCCAAACGCTTTCTTGGATTATTCCGAAATTCGGCATACGCATTCCTTGTGAGAAGACGCGGTTGCGTACTGGAGTTCAGTAACATTTGCCTGAAGGTGGCGCCACTGAGTTTCGCTTGTTCATGTCCGTTCCAGTTAAAATGGGTCTTGCTCTCTGTGTGTCTGTGGATGTCTGTTCAAATTCTTCACAGGCAATAACTTCCAAAAGCTTTGTCGGATTCCTAAAAAAAATTAGCATATACACTCATTGTGACCAAACATTTACCCTAAAGATTTTGCAAAAACCATATTTTATTTCAGATGTATAATATGAAATAACTGGCGGGGATTTCTCCGCAGTACCGAACCCGTCGTTTTTTAATTTCATGTCATCTTAAATGAAGGACAACATTTCCTTCAATTTTGCTATCAACTAATTGATATGATTTACCCTAAAGCTTTTGCAGGAACCATTTGTGTCCACACGTGTAACTTACTATATTAATTAGGTCTTTCCATTACAAATGGAAAGACCATTTGTTATTCCACGGATTATTATTATTATTCTACTTTTGAAATAGCGGCTAAACGGCTTGATATACAGCTTAGATATTTGGCACCTTTGTAGATACGAGGCTGTACTTTCTGATACAAGTATTCAATTTTGACCTTGTCCTTGAGCTATTGAGCTATCGACTTTTCTGATAAAAACACCATTTTGCGAATATTGACCAAACGCATAAGGCGATCCAGCTGAAATTTAAAATGTGAAAGTCTGCAGATACACCCAACAAAATAACCAATAAAATAAGTAGGTCAAACAAGCGGTTTTCGAGTTCTCTCCCCTGTTGCTGTTTTTCGTGTGGGCTGTGTACAGCCAAAACTAAAGAACATACCTAAAAGAAAGTTGATGGTTGGTAAGTGTTACATATGGCCATGCGGTAGTTATATTTTTGAATTGTTACGTAACAAGAAAAAGTAGTTATCTCCCTTTTAATGTTTTTCAAAACCCCGTATTTTATAAGGAAATAAGCTACGGCAGTGATAATCCTAATAATAATGAATACTTTAATGACCGAAAAGAATTTGACCTTAAATTTGACCTTTGACCTCCAGGGGCGTCTCTATATGAGTGCAAAGTTTGGTGGTGAAATCTTGAACGGCTAATGCGATTAGCCTGAGAATAAGGTCACGTGACCTACATCATGTCACAAGGTCACCACGTGTCTCAGAACTCGGCCTTGACCTTGACCTTTGAAGTGGTAAGCATCCAAATATCGAAAATACGGCTTCCATTTTCTGAAAAACTAGCGCGCTGACAATTACAAAACAATGAAACAATAGTGGTCACAATATTGTCTTTCTTTTGGCGCTACTTATAAAAAACGACCCGATGTGACCTTGATCTTGAATATCGCACAATGTAAAAACAATTGTTCGCATTTTTCTCAAAAACTACAACTGTAATTCAGTACATTTGTAGCCCATGAGACAGGTATGGCGTCACTGAATTGTCAACCTGATCTTGACCCTGATTTTTCAGATATGGCCACCGACAGTTTTCTGACTATAGCGCCATAACTTGAAAACTGTTAGGAAATCTAACTTGAAATTTGCACATGAATGTAGGTCATTACATGAGGTAACAGAACATCAGTAGAATCCATAAAAAGATACCAGGAAGATTGGGAGATAATTAGCCATTTCTGAAATTTTGGATTTATTCAAATTTTGCGAAAATTATGCATCCAATCATCACTATTTTTAGGCACGATTGAGGGAATATATATATGTATTTGCCTATGAAATTTCAAGAATATAGCTTTGATAGATTTAGAGATATTTAAAAAAACAATTTTCCCGAACTATTAAGCCGTTAAATGGTCCCATGTTGATTTCATCTATTCAATGGGAGTTGTCAATTTCGCTATAGCGATTCGGCTGTGACACTCGAGGCATCCAATGTTCGCAATTAAATAAACGTCGTGTTACACGACGGGGCCGGCTCAATTTTGTAAACCTTTTATCTCTTGAACCGCAATAGTTACGAACTTCTAATTTGCTGCCTCTTACTTCCAATACTGTGTTCTTTCGTTGACAATGACTACCGGGGACAGTAATTGTGGAAAACTTGAAAAGTTAAGAGAAAGCCGTTAGTTTAACATAATACAGCGTAGACAGGGGCTTAGCGATACTGATATTCGAAAACAAACATGGGGAATAACTTACTTCACCGGAAGTGCGCGCGTCTGTTCCTCAAACAATATATCTTGGCAGAAGCTGAAATTTGTGTGTTGTCTGCAATATTGGGATAATTGCAACCCCAAAAGGTTTCAATTTATCAGGCACAGACCCATGTTTTTGTATTTGGTAAATATGTCCCTTGTCTATAGATCTTGCTTGGAATTGTTTTTCGTGCCAATCTGCTTCTGGGTGGCGCCACTTCGGGCCAAGTTAAAATTGCATCTCCAGACAATAACTTTTGAAAACCTTAACGATTCTTTCCAAATCTGATGTGGTGGTACCGTGCCTAAGATCTGGCTTGAGAATGTTTTTCCTGTTGATAGGGGGACCACCTGAAAGCTAAGTTAAGTGTTTCCAGACAATAACTTTTGAAAACCTGAACCGATTCATTCCAAATTTGGTGTGTAGGTACCTCGCCTCAATTTCTCGTTAGGCATTGTTTTTCACGCCGATCCACATATAGGGGGTGCCACTTGGGGGCAAATTTAAAATTATGTTTCCGGACAATAACTTTTTAATACTTGAATGAATTTTTTCCTTGGTATACATGTATCTTACCTGAAGGTTTCACTTGGTATTGTTTTTCTTGTCGATCTGCTCATAGGTGGCGCCCCCTGTAGGCCAAGTTAACATTTTCTATTTCCAATGTCAAGGGATCTTGCCTCAAGATCTCGGTTGAGATTATTTTTACCTCATCTGGGCCGAATGCCCGATGGGCTAATGTCATGGCCTGATTGTCCGTCGTCCGTCGTGCGTAAACATCTTCTTCTCTGAAACCGCTTGACCGATTAAGCTGAAACTTGGCAAGCATGTTCCCCCCAATGAGTACACCAGAATTTGTTCATGCGGTGTCGATATGATTTTAAATATGGCCGCCATGTCGGCCATCTTGAATTTGCCAGTGAAATCTTGTCATCATCATTTTTCAGTAACTACTCCCCTTTGGGTCTAGTTGTACAACATGTGTACTTTACTCCAATTTGAATATCCAATATGGCCACCAGCCGACCATCTTGGATTTTCCCATGAAACTTTGTTATTGCGATTTCTCAGGAACTACTGCATGGATCTTCCTCAAATTTGGTACACAGGTTCCCCTTCGAGTCTAGTTGTGCAAAATACCTTTTGTGGTCTGATTAAAAAATCCAATATGGCCACCAGGCGGCCATCTTGGATTTCCCCATAAAACATTGTTATCATGATTTCTCAGGAACTACTGCATGCATCTTTCACAAATTTAGTACGAAGGTTCTTGTTGGGGTCTACTTGTACATGACACCTTTTCGGTCCGATTCGAAAATCCAATATGGCCACTAGGTGGCCATCTTGGATTTCCCCTTGAAATTTGTTATCGCAATTTCTCAGAAACCACTGCATGGATCTTTCTCAAATTCGGTACACAGGTTCCCCTTGGGGTCTAGTTGTGCAAGATACCTTTTCTGCTCTGATTCAAAAAACCAATTTGGCCATCAGGCGGCCATCTTGGATTTCCCTATGAAACTTTGTTATCGCGATTTCTCTGGAAGTACGGCATGGATCTTTCTCAAATTTGGTACACAGGTTCTGCTTTGGGTCTAGTTGTGCAAGATGCCTTTTGTGATTTGATTCGAAAAGTCCAATATGGCCACCAGGCAGCCATCTTGGATTTCCCCTTGAAACTTTGTTATCGTGATTTCTCATGTTTTACCTTGTGGTCCGGTTGTGCAAGATACCCTTTTTGGTCCATTTCGAAAATCCAATATGGCCGCATCTTGAATTTCCCATGAAACTTTGTTATGAAATCTTAGGAAATTACTGCATGGATCATTTAGTGTTCAGGGTGGACAACACCAGTTAGAAACTCATCTGTTGCAGTTCTTTAGTAAAAAATTATTACAGCTACTTTTGCCAGTTACAGCCAGATGAGCTACAGTGCCGTGGCACTATCTGTTATGCCTATCTGCGTACACATGGCGCTACCTGAGGGTCAAGGTAAAATTGCATTTCCGGACAGTAGCTGTTGGACCTTAATGTATTCTTTTAAATTTGGTATGTGGGTACCTACCCTCAAGGCATCTTATGGGGCCATATTAATGATGTTTTTCCTAAGTTTTACGTTTTTACTTTCTCCACAAATAATGAATGTTTCCATTACTAAAGATGCAAAAGGCATGCCTCCAATCGTATTCGATCGACTGTATCTAGTTTCTTCAATATTTGGCATATGCATTCCCTGTGACAAGATGTTGATTGGTATTGCGTTTCAGAAAGATCTGCCTGTAGGTGGCGCCACTAGGGTTATATCCGTTCTTTTGTACTGCAAGCAACTTTGAAACGCTTTGAGGCTCAAAATTTGGTTTCCGGGCAATAACTTGAGAACTTTTCATCAAATGCTTCCCAAATTAGGCATGCATGTACATTGTACCTTGCCATGAGATGTTGCTTGGGATTGCGTTATCCACTTCTGCGCAGAAAGTGACGCCACCTGATGACAAAATCTGATTTATTTTTGGCCAATATCTTGAGAACTGCATGCTCATCGGAATCTCCTCAAATTTAGCATGCATGTAGCATGCCAGGAGATGTTGCGTTATTGCCTTTCGCTCACTTTTACTTACAGGTGGTGCCACCTTGTGGCGAAATACCAGATTTGTTTCCGGGTAATAACTGGAGAACCGCTCGTCAGATTCTTCTTACATCTGGTATGAATATATCATGGCATATGATGTCGCTTAGGATTACGTTTAGCACCACCTCGTGTGAAATCTAAATTTGATTTCGCTCATCAGGTTTTTCTCCAATTTGGTATGCAGATACCATGCCATGGTATGTCCCTTGGGATTGTATCTCGCCTGCTTCTGCATACTTGTGGCGACACCTGGTGGAAAAATCTGAAATTTGTTTCTGGCAATAATTTGACAACTGCCCATCAGATTCTTCTCAAATTTGGTATTCATATGCCATAAGGGCGCTTCTTGAAATTGGGGCATACTAGGAACTGGCATAAGGCATTCTAAACAGAGTAGCATGGTGCGCCGTGTTGAAACTCCTTGCCATACAGTTTGGAACTCGGCAGACAAAGGATGACTTATGCCATAACATGCAGCAGCCTAACTGGAACTCTAATCCATCCAGATCAGAACACCAAACTGGGCATGGTGTATCCCATTTGAATAACCAGCATATGCGATCTCTACCAGAGATCTGAATTCCTAATTTCAAGAGGCTCCCTAAGATGTCTCTTGGGATTGTGTTTCGCACACTTGTGCATAAAAATCTAAATTTGGTTTCCGGGCACTAACCCCTTTTCAGATTCTTTCCAAAGTTCGTATGCTGTCATGAGATGATCCTTGGGATTGCGTTTCGCCCACTTGCACCTACAGGTGGCGACACCTGGTGGCAAATTTAACATTTGTTTTCCAGAGAATAGATTGAGGATGCATTCAGCTTCTCGTCAAATTTGGTTTGCAGATAATGCCTTGAGATGTCACCTGGGGTCGCTTCTCGGTTACATAGGTTCCTGGCTTCACTGCATGGAAACTATATTACAGAAGCAAAAAGAAAAATAGAATAGAATAGAATAGAATAGAAGCTTTATTTATAAAAACTCGGTCAGCCATCATCTATCGATGCTCTTCCTGGGAGCCGAGTGCTATAACAATCATAATAACAAACAGTGTATAGGGTATAAAAAATAGAGCTCACATTCTAACACAATAAGGATCATGATTTGGTAAAAACATCCTCGTAAATGTATTTAAAACATTCGTGTTTAAACACAGCCAAAGATGAGCTGTTTCTGACACGGGATGGCAGAAAATTCCACGCCACTGGGCCCGAGACAGAGAAGGCTCTCTTATAAAAATCTGTTCGTGAGAATGGGACATATAATTGATCTATATTTACATAGGATCTAGTAAATCGGGTTTGTCTACTTGTAAAAACGTTCGGTCAACCGTTCTGAGTTGATTTTAAAACTTGGGAAGGCAGAAAGACCCTTCCGCATCCAACGCCTTTGAAGTAGCAGTTGCCTCCCTCATGGATATCCCCCGAGACCAACATTGCAAACAAAATATTGCTGCTATTTCGGCGGGGAATTCAGTATCCTCTGGCTGCTTGTTTTTTCTACCGTTTTTTTGGAATCTGATAGCATAATTCTGTCATGCCCGGCACGAGTTTACGCAGAGTTTACTATTCCTTTGATGTATTGACATGAGAAAATATGTGAAATTCTAGCTCAGTGGCGTAATGATAATAGTTTGATAATAAGCACAACAAAAGATGGCAAGTGTGGCAAACGGCAAATTAAGAAAGTACTCAAGGCTGTACCCGACTTGATTCGGCGCACTAGTCTATTCAGATGATCAAGGTATCCGGAGGAAGAACTGTCCCATCTAGTACGAGCATGTCTGGAATTAATGTTGAAATATTGAGAACCATCACTTGGAAGAAGGTATGGTGGATGCCTTGTACCAGAGAAAAGAACAATTCAATTTATTGTACCAAGCCCTCAAAAGAGCAGTGTACAGAACAGGAATACCAAATACAGACTGAAGTGCCCACAAGAGTAGCACTTAGTGGCAAACATTATATACTAGTTTCTTAGAAGTCATGGCAAAGAAGTACACATGTGCATATGTCATGTATACTGGAAGAAATAGAGTAACTGAGAAATCTTGAGTGATACAATGTCTATACCATAAGCATAACAAGAGCCCAAGGGGCTTCAATATACGCCCGTATATCTGGAATTACACTGGTCCAAATTGCAAGGTTGTTTATTAGCCTTGATTCCAATTGGTAGCTAGCAATCCAGCAGTCTATGATTTTGTGCTTCTGAGAATGTAACATATATCACATCTTATATTGAATGATAAATTAAAATGGGCTTAACTCTTGGTAACTAGTTGACCTCAAAACAAGAGCCGAGATCTCACATATCCCACACTGAAATCGACAATAGTCAAACACAATAAAATAGTAGTTTTCCTGCAAATGGATTCCTACAGGCGAGAGAATTTTTCATGAAGGAAGAAGAAAGTGATGAAGTAAACCTTTGTTCTTGAGTTAAGAAACAGGTATGAAGTTCATAAAGGACCCCTATACAGTTCATCACCACAGTGCAAAATTGTGTTCAAGTGAGCTTTCGTCCATGTGTTTCGGATTGCACGAATGCCCTCAGGCAGAGAAAAAAACAATTACAAAGACACTGACGTCCTCTGGAATCCGCTGAGACTCCATCACTTCCATGATGATAGCCTGCAGAAATTATGACTGATGGTGACCGACCATGGTATGGTCCAGGATTTAGTTCCACATCATTGGAAAGAATTAAACGAGTATATGAATAGTGTTACAGGTCTCTATATTACCAACCGATTTGACTAGTTGCACCAGTGTGTCTTGATCTAAATGTTGTTGGCTTAACACAGTAACCAGTGGAAAAATCTGCAGACTGGAGGAAAATACACAAAAACAAAGTGAAGAAATAGGTGAAATGTCTCAGCACGTGACATATGACATGTTCTCGGCACCCAATTGGCGTTAAATGTCATGTAGACTCCCTCCTCTCCCGTCTAATATCCGTCTCTGAAACCATGCTAAAGCACCTTGGCTAGGGATAGACGTGCACATGCTATGTTAATATTAATATCATGTTTCTGGACCCCAATGAGCGTAAGATGCCCTTTCCGCCCCATTCGATATTAATAATATTAATAATTTGACAATCATTGCCGATTTTTATGGTATACATCGAATCGGGTATTTTCCCCAGTTAATTTGTACATTACTTTAAGTGTCATTTCTTTCTGTCTTGATACTGTGTATGGAAAACCTGGACGGATATCATGCATTATACATACATTCATGCAAGCAACACTGAAATATATACAAGCATGTTCCAGAGAGAAACGGTCTGGGTTATCTGTGGAGTAACGGAGCCGCGAAAATAAGAAATGGCTACTAAATTTCCAGAAACAAAGAATGAGAGACCAATTAAGAGCCACAAATAAGAAGGAAACAAGCCGAAAATCCTACCCTACACCAAAACACTCAATAATAAGTTTGACAAAATTTAGAACTGACAATCATAGGCCACATATAGAGGTAGATAATGGAAATAATTAGACCGCTCTAGATGAATATGTGTCTGGCGCAATAGACGACGAACTGCGTTATACTTTTTCTTGTAGCGCCCTGTCAGAAAGACGTTTATATTCTCAAAACTATAGAGGAAATCCAACTATTGAAATTTCCGTGTTTTTTTTCCAAACCACCGATAAACCGCACATTGTACGATTCTGTAGGTTTATCAAGATATGCAAAACATGGTGTCGTCGATTTAAGTTGCATACTATACATTGATATCCATCTGTATACTGTAGGGTTGACCAGTGTTTATCACACGAGGACTACATAACTTTTAAACACTGAAAATTCATTTCTGTCCATTGAGGGAAAATGCAACAATTGGAAGTTGTATTTTTTCTGTTTTTGTAATTCCGTTATCTACCTTCATTATAGATTCAGATTTGTTTATTGCCCAGCTATGCCATTAAGGCCAAATGCAAGACATACAAACAATCATGGGAACAAGAATCAATAAGAAGCACTGGAGTAACAGTAAATATAACAATATCCCACCGGGTAAAGGATATTTAGTGCCATACGGCATAAAATAAAGCACCTTATAATATGACTATACTATACATGATAACAACCAGTCGATATATAGTTATATGTAGTTTTCTCGTGTGCCACCATGTGAAAACGCGTGAATAAACCGAACTGAACTGACGTAAACCCAGTTTTCAGCTTGTGCAGGTTGCATTTGCTTTGGTATCGTCATATTGCATATGTCCTACAGGTATATATGCGATATATTGGTTCTAAAATATACCGCACTGCAGGGATGTCCGTGCCCTAAATCGCCGACTGGACACATCGAGCCCTCAAACCTAAATATCTGAATACAACCATATCATTTCAAGGAATAGTAAACTCGTGTTCGGCATGACAGAATTATGCCATCAGATTCCAAAAACACCGGTAGAAAAAATTAGGAAAATTCTACAGCTGAGTCAACACCGCTTTTATCGTTCACACCTTAACACTTCATGATCTGCGACATATCACGAATCGTTAGATTCCTGGTATGTGCTTTAGAGTAGGTTAACCAGAAGACTATTCTGTGAAGTCATGTGACGCAGTCAGTATGTCGGCACCTCTTCCCACTTCCCTTATATGTGTTGCAATTTTTTCCTGTATATGGCGAGATTCTGCTGGTGGACGTTTCGTCCCCGAGGCCCGCCCCCTGTACAGACCTTCTGGTCTTTGATATATGTTGGCATTTGTGGGAAGTTGATACTGGGTCGACATCGGGCCTTGAGACTAGTCTTTTGTGTTAAATGCCGTTATTTACATCTGACGACGATACAGCACACCAATATCCAATGTACGAGTTGTCACAGCGAAACAGCTCACCAATTACCAGTATACGAGTTGTCAGAGCATTTCCATCATAGCTCTCTACATTTGTATCTAATACCGCTTATGCCGGTGCTAGGGGCCGTGTGGTCATATCATCCAAGTTGCCACATGAACAAGTACAATAAAAGCGTACCTGAGATACAACACATCACGAATCGTTAGATTCTTGGTATGTGCTTTAGAATAGGTTAACCAGAAGACTATTCTGTGAAGTCATGTGACGCAGTCAGTATGTCGGCACCTCTTCCCACTTCCCTTATGTGTGTTGTAATCTATCCCATAAGGTAAAGCATTAAACAACAACAACGGCAGCATTAGCAGCGTTTCTTCTACCGCTATCGGGTGGTGTGGCCTGATATTTCTGCTTCAGAAAGAGAGCTCGTGAAATCATATGCACAATGCCACATGTCAACCGGTATATCAATTCGACATTCATATATCACGATAAAGAAAGGTCCACAGATCTGTCAAAAGCCATCGACTCCATGTAGCTACACTACAACTACGTCACAGGAATAATGTCAGGTGATATTTCAAGGATTTTCATTGGCTAACGACTCTCAGGCTTGTTATAATGGCGACTTCCACGGATTCTTGATCTGGGCAATAGCTCTTGATGTTCAAAACATACTCATTCATTCGGAATTGCTAGAAAAGCTGATTTGTTTTGTTTTTGGAATACTATAATGATATAGTTCTTTCGATATTAATATGCATCGCCTTAGGGGTTTCCATTCCTTTCAACGTATTTAGAATATTTTTGACTTTCGCCTGATCGCTTTCCGGTATGTATTATCAGGAAATATATTTCAGGACAGTTTCAACAGTAAGGTCACAGTGCGCATGCATGGAACCTATGTAGTATTGTTTGCCGCTCCCTTCCCCCAATTCAGTATAAAGTTTCGCTACTCCTCAAGAAAGTGGCCTAAAGCTTTTCACCCGATATATTAGTATCGAGCCCAACCAGATCATGAAACAATACGTTCATTGCCTGCTTTGATTAGCTAAATAATATATAGCCCCCACGAGTATGAGGGCTATAGGTCGGCCCCAGTCACCTCCAGCGAGGGTTTTAGATAATTTTATTACGAATCACCCACCTCTGAAACTGCCGTACATCTAATCTCTATCCCCTCCTGCGCACTATTTTAAAATCTTGCGCACTATTGTGAAATAGTAACGCATATATTGCCGTCTGAATGTTCCAGTCGACAACTTCCACTTTTCACGCGCCATGTTCAATTGCAAACGGCCAGTACACATATACCGTGACGTCACCAACATGGCGCGTAGAGAGTTGAAGTTTTCGACTGGAAAATTCAGACGCCGATATATGCGCAAGATTTTAAAATAGTGCGCAGGAGGGGATAGAGATTAGATGTACGGCAGTTTCAGAGGTGGGTAATTCGTAATAAAATTATATAAAACCCTCGTTGAAGGTGACTGGGGCCGACCTATAGCCCTCATACTCGTGAGGGCTATATATTATTTAGCTAGCTTTGTTGAGTTTATTTCAGACGTGGCTCTGCCCAAGATTTATCGGAAATGTACTGTTCAATACATGGCACATCGGCATAACTACATGGATAGTATATCAACATGTCAGCCAAGTTTGTTTGATCGGGTCATTTTATAGGTTAATGTAGTCTATTATTTCCCCTCTTCAAATCGGGAAGTATGTGGTGAATATGTTAGGCAGCTTAGCTGTCTGACGCTCAAGATATACATATCAAGTGGCCGCCCGAATTGTATTACAAATGTGCGCACGAACCATGATTTACAAAATAAATCCTGAATAAGTGTTTTCTGCATCTTACTTTTCTTAACTAGACCAATATTTTCCTGGTGCCATGTTTACTCACAGACCCAATTTGACTGAAACGAGGCCAACTAGGATCACTCGATATCTACTACTTCCTGGTCGAAGACACTGCTCTGAACTCTAGAAGGATTTACCTGAAAGTATATGTGATGAGAAAAAAAACACTTGTGTGACTCACACTGAAACATTAATATAAAAATGGATTCATGTATAATCAAACTGCCGCTTGGCAAATTTGTTTTATTCTTTGGTTTTATGTGGACGATTTTATCTTGTAGTCAATCATACGACACCCCAAACCAAAACCATTTTTGTTTCATTCAAATAATGGTAAGAAAATTCTCATTGTAAATGCCTTCCGAATTCCAAAAGAGTCCAGGGAGTACATTTTGAGCAATCGTGAATCCATTTGTACACATGTGACCATCGCAACTGTTTCAAGATTGATATTTGGGTCTGTAGGTTTAAAGAAAAAAATGCAGGTTTTGGACCCAAAACAAAAGTCTAGAGGTACTTTTCGCTTATCCTTTGCCGAATTTCAGCCAGCACTGCAATAGTTCTCCTTTACGTTCAAGCGACCACGTTGAACCGTTATCTCAAGTGAAAGCTCACATATTTGCAGAAATGTCACCTAATACCTGCCAGTATCACGTTGAAATGTTCGCTTTGTATTTATTGTGAATCACTTTTCAACCTTATCAAGATCAGCAGATTTACTCGGATAAGTCGTCAGCGTTTTTGTAGGAGGAAGCATCAGCGTTTTTGTATGAGGAAGCATCGTGACGACTTTTCGAATTCCCGCCATAAATTATGTGTAGTATGTTTAAGTCATCTCGACAAGGAAGTAAAGTTATACTAGAGGCCACGGTCACACTTGAACCCATCGGCCTAGTGTAAACGATCTATCCCTTTCACGTCGCCAACAAGTTGCTGATAAACTGACTTTAATTGGAATATATGCGGCATAAAATTGAAGATGGAGTAAATGATGGTTTGTCTACAAAACTGAGGAAATACTTATAGATTGTGTATGGATTGCGACTTTTGATACGTGCCGGTGGAATATGTTGAAAGGAAATGCAATCATATGGCTAATTTGGAAAAAGTCAAAGACAATTTAGCTGACTGTAGAGTAAATGTTGAAAACAAAATTGTTTTGTTCGTTCACATCACTGTGACAGTGGCAATTTGTTGCTGCACTGATATGAAAGGACATATATATTTTCTGAGTACAGACGTGTGTTGCTATAGCCGCCTCATTACTCTGTTGTAGCCATAAACGTTTACTCCATTAATGTGCACATAGCTTACTGAATCATAGTTTTTGTCTTGATACATGATGATGGTCCATTATATGGAGGAGAATAGAACAATTATGTGTATACAGGGCATGTGCGTGAAACACAATCCTAATCGACATCTTGTAGAAAGATATCGGCAAGCAGAATTATCACCCTACTGATTCGACAAGTATGATTGTAGGTGAATGCACCAGTCGATGTGTCATGCGACCATGAACTGTAGATTGGATCACTTCACATTGAAGCCGGATAACAGCTGCAATGTTATAATGAGGCAACATATGACTGTATATCAGATATGTCGACAGTCCTTTTGTCTTGGCAACGGTTCATTTGGCGAATCATTGGCCAAGGTTACGCGGTTCACGCCAGTTCGGACTGACCGTATTTTGACCTAGCATGGACTGTCGATCGGTCCGATGATGATAACATGGACTGTCGTAATATCAGACAGACGGGGAATAAACTATTAATGGTTCATATTCCTCTTAAACACACACAAGTGAAAGGAATCGAGAGATGAATGAGTCAGTGATACATGAGGCAGGTAGTAAGTTCCCACGTGTTCATTTTGTGCTCATTTCCGCACACTATACTTCGATGCTAGTACCTACCATGGACTGTCCACCAACACCTAAAAACACCTCTCGCCGCAAAAATGTTTAAAATTTTTGTTAACTTGAAATAGTAATAACCCTACATTTGGTGACAATATAGTGCGATATCTCTCCATCAAAAAATGACTGGACACCAGTAACCATACCTGTCATCGATATGCTGAAAATCGTTCATTTTCGGCTGTGGTCACTGTCGTCTGGTCAGGCACACGCCCAAGCTTGATAACGAAACCTACCATTGACTGTGATTTGACACGTGTCCGGCGGTGTTTACCTACCATCATACTTGCGGATTCTGTAGGGTGATTATTAAAGAATCCAACAAGTCATTCCGATAGCGTCCGGAAACGAAATTTAACAGGCACCACTCATGGGTGTATGTGAGCACGGGTGGCACGGTATGTTAAAATTTGAAAAAATGGATCGGTTGAATAGATCCAATTCTAATGTCCGGAAACAGAAATTCAAGTTGGCGCCTCGATGGTGCCATCTGTCGGTTCAACTGGACAAGCACATTCCAAAGCAACATCTTATGGCAAGGTATCCACATACCAAAAAAGGTAAAAGAATCTGTAGTGTCGTTCTGGTTTATCCGCTGAAAACAATCTTTGGACTGAACAGGGTCCACAGGTGCATCGTATTACCTATGGGCACGTGTGGATGAAATACAACTTAAAGGAAATCTGGTGGCATTAACATATGCACATACCACATTTGAAAAGAATCGGTTTACCCAGTCTGATAGTGTTGTCGGATATCAAAATTTGAAGTTGGCGCCACCTACAAGTATGGGTGTAATCCAGACTATCAACTTGCAGCAGGATCACCACATACAAAACTGGAAGAGAATATGTTGTCGTTCTGATTTCATAACTTGGACATTTTCCATTTGGTTGCCATGGAACCCACGAAAATCATCCCAATATATCCAATTTTAATAGACGTGTATTTTACCATCCAGGAATGCTGTACACCAAATATTTGAGTTTGGGTTCTATTAATGTTTTGATATTGTTATATGGATAATTTCCATTATGTTGCCATGGAAACCATGGAACCATGAGAAATATTATAATGTACCCAATTTCAATCGACGTAAGGACAATATTTTTAAGCATGCCTAAGCTAGAGAAACCATATATTGTTCATCAGAGAAGTGTTCAATGATATCGTGATATTCCTGTTTTCTGACGTGTCAAATAGTAGCATTGATGATCCAATACATTTCCTTCTTTCCTGGAATATAACATATATTCCACTCACGTGTTGACAGCGGGAATACGAATGAGAGGTGAACAGGACAGCAACGAAAAGTTGTGCCAGAGAACCTGTTCTCAAAGAAATGTGATATTAAAGATTGTGCAAGTGTGTTTACTGGCGTTTATTGAGATAGTGTGTCGAAGTGTGTTATGAATATGTACTGTTCGAGAGATGGAAATTTTCATAGAAATATGGGGCCTGTAAAATACGGTTTCACATGATTGACAAAATTGCAATGGAATCCCTCGATAGGGATAGCAATAGCCCGGTCAAGGGATCTGAATTTTCCTCCTCAAAACGGGGATGTACTGCTATGAGTCGGTATGATAGATCATAAGCGCCCTTTTGAAGATTATCTTTCCAGTTGCTAATGATTACCATTGGTTCAATGAAACTCCGAGCTTTGTATCATATTCCTGGTTCAAGGAGGTGCTGAGTAATTCGAATAAAAAAATGTCAGTTTTATCATATTACGACACGCTAAGACCCCAGCATTCATAATGAAGGCTTCTTTTTGGCACAATCTGATTTCTGTAAGATATCATACTTGAATATATGAAGCCAGAATTTTAAGTTTAATATTTTGATAATAAGTTAAAAAGTTTTTTTTTCTCAAAATTTGTCAACAGCTTTCTGGAACAATTCAGAATCGCACAATCTAATGAAAGCATCCAATGCTGCTAAAAAACAGGGAAGGAATTGGTCCTGTTCAATATATTTCTGATGTGTTTCCCGTTGCATACGTGATGTGAATTTGTGAAGCTTAGCTCTAATTATTGAAGAGACTTCATCAATACTGTAAAGAAAGTCTAGGCAAATGAGAGTTGCATATGTGGTACCAGTGGACGATGGAAACAATTTTGTTGAGGCGTTCGACTGTTATCACAATTGTTTGACAACCCAATGGAATTACCTTTCCCCGATAAAGAACACAACACCGAAGATTAAAAATTGTATATTATCTGAACTAGACAAGATAACATTTTGGTAGTAACCCTACAATATTGCCGAGGTCGGTGTCCGCATCATAGTGAACATTGTTGCCCAGGATGCATAGGCTAGCGGCATTCATTCATGGTTTATGTATTCATGCACACTGCAACCTACAGTCAAAGCTCAATGACATTGTTATTGTCGACATGTACAAGAATACAGTCACTGAATCTGATTCATATTCATTTATTTGTGTGGCAATTGACAACCAGAAAATACTATAAGTAGCCTAGAGGTCTTCTTCAAGATTACACGTATGCCTACCGGTACATCGAATAATTATTTTAAAATCACATTCAGCAATTGCACACAGAAAAAATACCCTTACGTTACTAAAAAATTCAATCACAGACACAGAAAACCATTATTAACATCAAACAATAAATTTACCTCCACTGCCTGGCCCAAACGGAAAATTATTTTGTCAACTTCAACAGGTCAAAGCAAAGCACTAAGTGGGGTATATATCCCACCTACATGTAAGATATTAAATCAACGTTTGGATATTGAAATATATCCTAATTGGAATATTTTCACCGATTTTCATACTAAACGGCAATGTCAGATTTCGGCATCAAAACTACCAAAAACAAGATAGAATCTACTTCACAAAACTGCCATATACGATTGTATAATTTTGCTGACCTTTTCTCGCCCACATTATTCTCTGTGCAATTGCAATTACGTGCAATACTTTTTGATGTTGTTGTTGCAGTATACTTCCCATCAATAACCACTGTTGTATGTCTTTATACGAACAGGAGAACTACTAGCACAATATGCCAGCTTGAAAATATGGAAGTATGAAAAAAATATTCAAATTGCGATATTTTATCCCAATTGGGATATATATCCCAGTTAGTCCTTTTCCCTGACCTGTTCAACGAGCTGTCATTGCGGATATGGTAAGAATCAAGAACATTACTTTTGCTGGATGACAAATGATGCAGGACGATAAGATCAGTCAATTTGAAAATTGCAGTAAAAAGGATGCTTTCGCTTGATGAAATAAATCAAGTTTTCCTTGCAAGAAATGTTTTCAAACTTAGCACACAAAACGGCGGCTTGCAGTCATGCCATGTGCTCCAATCATGCAGTAGCGCGGAAACTTGCAACATTCATTTATTTGATAATATTATTATAAACAAGTGTGCGCCGGGAAACAAGTAATGAATTCAGTGACGGGTATAAAACGTTTTACACACCTCGATCTGTCAGAATGCCACACTCGCAGAGTGTCAAAACTCTCCAGTCGACTGATGGAACGAAAACGAAACTGCCTCCTCGTCTCTCCTTTTCAAACTCTCTCACCGGGACTGCACTATAATTTTGGCAGTGCGGTTCAGCCGATCTCAAAACATGACGTAATTTCGTCAATTCAATGTATTTCATTGGCTATCAGAGCCGAAGATGAAGTCGGCATATTCCGTGACTACGACTTGTGCCATATTGGCCAGTTTACAGACAAAACACAATCTTTCGAAGAAAATCTCACAAAATATCAGCAGAAGTGTTGTCAAGGAAACGAAACCGACATATTCTTCAATAGCTGCACCTAGAAACGGCTCGTCGTAAGATTAATTCAGAGAAATTATTCCAAACTAGGTCGAACTACTTGATGTCGCGCTCAATAAACGGAGTGATGCGGAAGTTTCAGTCATTCTCTCATTTTGCGCAGGGGTGTTGTAATGAAAACCATACCGCTTGGATAGATGGCACCTCTGAAATTACCCATAAGCCAGTTCACCTAGCGTGGCAAGAAACAGGGAAACTTCCCTGTTTAATAAAAATGGCGGATCACAAGGCTTTACTTCAAGAAATTAGGATGCTAACCTTGGTGAAAGGAGCACATATACGCTGATAGTGTCTGTTTTACAGCGTTCCTTCGTACAGATTTTCGTTCAAATTTGGAGAAATTATTATCCTTTCAGACGCACGCATCTAGTCCGTTATTCAATATTCAGACGTCGTCTATTAAAGAATTTCCGCGTCCATAATCCAAAGTCCTAATTCATATAATAACAACACATTAAAATGATAAATCATAGTACACATCACACTAGAGCTGTTCTCTTTAAAGTTGATACTTTCTTGATGTATTTATTTCTTATTCAGATCTCCATATTTTGGTAGACTCACAGAAACATGCGCACTAGATTGTAAACTTGGATTCGTGTTCAGGTATCAAAATCGAAAACCCGCGCATTAATGACTGCCCTTTGAGACAGCACCAATGTGTCATTGGTTGGTGGTCGTATCTCATAAACATAAGATCTGAAATTCAGTTGCCAGTCTTGCGCCTCAACATGGTTTCTCAAATTTGGCGATGCATATCGTATGCTGATAGCAGAATACGAGCGTAGCGTGCAAGATCTATGGCGTTACGTTTCTTAACTTGTGTCTAATTGCGTTTAGCCCGGGGCTAGGGACCGTATGAATCCATGAACTTCAAGATTCTCATGGTGCTCATATGAACAGTCACAATCAAAGCGTGACTGAAATACAGTCTTTTGCAACGAATATCATATGGATTAAGAATACTGATCAGCGATACGGGTTTGGTATTTTGAGAACATCATGATCTCTTGCCGGCATCATTGAAAACTGCTGACCGCTTCTCTCTTGCAGGAAATTAGCCTATGTGTATGTATTCTATGATTGTCTTTTTTGAATTTGGTGCTAATGCTGTTATATGGAATAGGTCTTTGGATTATGAACACCGATATTTGTTAATGGACGGCGACTGGATTATGCAATGACGGACCAGACGCTTGTAATTGTCCATAGATAATTTCCGCGTCCATAATATCACTGAACGCAAGGTCTTTCAATTAACAAGACTTCAGGGCAAGACTCGCATGAAAACTAGTGCAGACATATGCGTCAGCTTTCTTTATATAACGATTTGCAAATATACATGTATATCTAGGCCACACGGAACAATCTGTTCGAGAAGTCACTTTACTTTCAGCTATGAAAGGGTTCAACACTGGTAATGTAAATAATCTGAAGTATATTGGACAAAGTATTCAATATATCGGTTTCCTTGAAAGAGGAAGTTTGCTTTTCTGTACCTATTTTAGCGTGACCTGGTTCTACGCACGAATCAGCTTTAATGTAAAATAACCCTGAAGTTTTCTCTCCCTCTCTTTCCACCCCACTAGAGGTCACAATCTACTAAATATTGGCCTTCCTTAATATGTACTAAATTGGCCGAGCACATCTTGAAAATACTATATTCCCTAATATTCTCCGCCACAAATAACTCACCACACCATGTAGCCTGGCCTTTCCGCTAAAACATACGGAAAATTCAGCATACATTCCACACCATGTTTTCGAGATAAGACCGCCAGAAATAGGGTCATCCAGCCCGACACCATTACGGCAAATTTCTGAGGTGCCAATCAAACTGGCCCAGATTTTTCCCAATTAAAATTTGAATTATTTTAGAGTCAAATATTATATAAACATTTTAAAATACGTCACATACTATTTCTGACCCAGTGAGCTATAATGGACAATCAATGTTCGCCGGAAGTCAAGTCCTGTTAATAATCTTACACCCAGAATCTTCAATGGAGGTTTAATACCTAGACTAAAATCCTTCGGACGGAAAAAGGAGCAAATGTGAGCAGGAAATAAAATTATCCACTTCCCTATTTCCTATTTTTATAAAGTTTAGCGTGTATAATATACGAGCGTCTAGTCCGTCATTCAATATTCAGTCTTCGTCCATTAAAGAATTTCCGCGTCCATAATCCAAAGACATAATTCATATAATTGCATTAGCACCAATAAAAGTAGTGAATAATAGTACATACATAAAACTAAGCTAACATTCATGCAAGACAAAATCGGTCAACAATTGTCGATGATGTTCCAATAATATCAAATCGGTATTGCTGATCAGTATTATCAATCCATATAATTTCTTTCGTGGTAAACTCGTTATCTGGAGTGTAATGTATCTGTCACGCTTTGATTGTGCCTGTTCATATGAACACTATGAAGATCTTGAATTGGAGTAACAACTGTTAATCCGCGAATGAAGTAATTGTATTCATTCGACTCTCGATGGTTTCGCGATATTTTCTCGATCAAAATTTCTCGACATTCTCTCGATCAACATAAAACCATTGATTCTCGATGGGTCAAACAAGACGAATAAAAAACGATATCGAGAAAATCGATCGAGAATTTTGAAAACGATTTCGTTTTTTCATATTTTTCTCTTGACATTCTTTCGAAGAAATCCCGTTCATATCGGGATTTCTTCGAGTTTTTTTTGCACTTCTACCGCACCTGTTCTGGGGTCATTTACCCATCTAAACATACGTTTCCGAATGTTAAACGGCACACACATCTAGTGGGCGGCATTATCGGCCATTCTTCCGGGTACATTATTATGGAGTTTTATATGGAGAGAATTACAGTTATTTCAAGCCTGATATATTATCAATATCACAGAGTAATGGTAGTCATGCTTGTAGAGTTCTGTTTTGTTCAATTTCGCCTTAATATAGAAAATTCATGCGGAATTAAGCAGTGAATTTTAACAAGCTAAGTAAACGGCTAATTAAAACTGACAGACTTTATTAAGCAAACGAGTGTGTCTCTTAGATTGGGCTGTATGCTCGTTCACCAACTGCTTGTTGATACCATCATAGATCTGCAAGTAGAATATACAACACAATTCGTTCATTATCTTCATGATCATTACAGATCAGCTTAGCTCAGACGGTATGATCACCTCCACCATTGGCAGGGGTCGTCGGTTCAAATTTGGCGTGTTGGCGTATGGCGTATGTTGCCGTGGCGTATGGGGGTTGGCGTATGAAAGACAAATATGTAAAATCTGCCGAACTGATTTTCTCAGCTCCTACAGCCACGATTTCTCGCCAGTTATTATTTACTGGAGACAGGTCTTTGCATCGCTGCGTAGCAAGTTCAATTTTATCTATATATAATGCTATGACATGAAATAAAACACAAAATTGCATGGAATGTTGTTTTTGTTTTCTGTTTCGAATGTAATTGTGCAATAATGTCTTTGAGTGGACCACCAGGTTACCAATGATCTTAGAGCAGTTAATGTCATATATTTACTATTAAAAAAAATGAACAGGGTTGACATTCCTTGAATTAAACCAAAAATAAGGGCATTTCCCTTCCCCTACCCCCAAGTCACAAAAGTCCAGTAATCTCATGAAAACGGGATCCGGACAAAACCCCCAGCGGACAAAACCCCCTAGGACAAAACACCCACGGACAAAACCCACTAGGACAAAACACCCACGGACAAAACCCTTAAAATTGAAAAGTTGGAGAAAACCCTCATCTCTCACAAAACTAGCTATTTCAGACAGACTTTTGACATTTTTAATATAGAAATTCATAAATATCTATTCTCTATGATCCTTGTCATTTTATGTGTATTTCAGCAATAAGGATTATAATTTCTTTGCGAATTTGTAAGGAAAGGCTGGAGGGGAAATGGCTGTCCACCCCCTGGTACTTTTAACAACGACAGTAGTGCACTTTATATGACATTTCTTGTGCTAAATTTCTCAAAAAAACTTTCCTGGTAACGGTAAAGACAGTTTCTTGTACTATAAAGCCAAATTCATTTCCAAGTTTGAAAATTCATTTAAAGCTGTTATGTTTGCCAAAATAGACATTTTACAACAGGAAAAGCTATAAAATGTTTAATCATCTGGCATTTGTAGCAAATCTTTATGAGATGTTGACAGAAATCCTTCGCAAGGGAGACCATTTACCATGTTATTTCTTTTACTGCTAAAATAGCACAGATCTATTTTGACATATTCATGATCAAAGTTAGGATTTATAGAAGATCTTCCATTATCTGCTACTGAAAATCATGTCCTAATGTGCTAGTGAAAAACTTCGTTTGGGGCGAAAAAATGTGCTAGTGAGAAACTGAAATTACTTCCAATTATTAGTCATGTAAGAACAGGATATCCTGTATAGTAGGCTACACAAGTATTGAAAGATTAATAAATATGTTTTTACATCAAAAAACTTTGTCTTGAGATCTTATCATTTACCATGTTATTTCTTTTATTGCTAAAATAGCATAGGAAATAATATGTGATGGGGGTTTTGTCCAGTGGGGGTTATGTCCGGTTGGGGTTTTGTCCGGTGGAGGTTTTGTCCGTGGGGGTTTTGTCCGCTGGGGGTTTTGTCCTACACCCCATGAAAACTACCTCTCAATGTCATATGTCTACAGATAATAATACATTCATACACTGAATATTAATACAGTGATGACAATGTTTTTACTTTGTCTGTCTAGATCTATATACACTAAAAAGTCGTTTCTAAGAAGTTTAATCAGTCTACCTATAAACCATCCAGTTTCCACAAGGCAGTTTTCTTCCCGATGTCAGTGAAGGCACAATTCGAATCACATCCTGTGAGAGCATGCAAGGATGGAAGTGCTTTGCATGCTTCTGAACCAATGGCAGAGACTATTTCGTGGATTGGAATGTAGCGTAGCGTTTGTTTCACACCGGTACGAAACCAAAGTTTGAGGCACACCATTCTGCTGTACATATGTATGCATATGACGACAACGTCTGTGTTTGGTGACTGCACGATGACATGCGGTTGGTAATACGAAGTATTATGCGTATGCATCAGAAGCCTCGTGTCTGCCTCTTCATGGTCAGATTCCAGTGCTGACAGATTTGCCACGTGTCCTCTTATGACCAGCCTGCACTTTTTCCACCATTGAAGCCTCCATCCAGGACAAACTGATCGCCTGGTTCCAGTTTTTCTGATGCTGTTTGGCACCATCATTCTGAGAGAAATGCACACAGGTTTGTGTTGTTGTGTCACCAGACACAGACGTTGTCCTCATATGCATACATGTGTACAGCAGAATGATGTGCCACACACTTTGGTTTCGTACCGGTGTGAAGTCCAGTCCCAATCCAAGAAATAGTCTCTGCCATTGGCCCAGATTTATGCAAAGCACTTCCATCCTTGCATGCTCTCACAGGATGGGATTCGACGAGTGCCTTCAGTGGCATCGGGAAGAAAATTGCCTTGAGCAAACTCCAGAAAGATGAAGACCTGCAAAAGCCAGCGTCCCAGCTAGGAGATATCATCCCACCGACAGAGGACACCGCCATTGCATGCGAGCGGTTTGCATGCTCGCTCTACAAAACAGCTCGGGGAGCTGGTGACACAGCAGACGAAGTCAGATATTGGATGTTCTGCCAGAAAAGCCAGAAAAGTGAATACATCCCACCAACTTCTGACAGCACCCGGCTGCACATCCATCGAGTTAACTACCAGTCCTTTGTCTGGTGATGGATGGGCCACCAAGGATAGAACTCTCCAACCCACTCTATTGCCTAAAGACCCTGCTCCAGTTGGACTGGTTGAGCTGACCGCATGTAGCTGTAAGGCATCTGCATGCCAACGCGAGACATGCAGAAACCCAAACAAAGCTCAATCAAGCGACACGGAAGACGATGATGACAATGATGATTAGTGTTTATAGATCTAGACAGACATTGTAAAGGCATTGTCATCAATGTAGTAATATTGAGTGCATGCCTGTAATTATTATATGTAGACATATGACCTTGAGAGGTAGTTTTCGTGAGATTACTGGACTTTTGTGACTTGGGGAAGGTAAATGGCCTTATTTTTGGTTTAACTCGAGGAATGTCAACCCTGTTTGGCTTTTTTGAATACCAGATAGATGACATTAACTGCTCCAACTGCATTGGCAACCTGTTGGTCCATTCAAAGACATTATTGCATACTACATTCGAAAAAGAAAACAAAAACAACATTCCATGCAATTTTGTGTTTTATTTCATAACATAGCATTATATATAGATGAAATTGAACTTTCTAAGCAGCAATGCAAAGACCTGTCTCCGGTCAAGAATAAATGGCGAGGAATCGTGGCTGTAGGAGCTGAAAAAAAAACAGTTCTGCAGATTTTACAGATTTGTGCTTCATACGCCACTCCCGTGATAGAAAATATACCGCCATTGATTGTTGCTGCCAAAAATCAACTGTACATCAGGGCTAGAAATGTTACAGAGACATCCCCCAAGTAGCCTAAAGTGACAAACTAACTGTGTAGTGGGTGTTGCACGAAACCATTTTGAGCCGGTCCTGGCTCCTGGACTACAAATTGCTTCAATGTGAATTGGGCGAAGTGAAACACCGAGAGGCAAAACATGAAAGGTAATACGTCAGATATTCTATTCCGTTCGCCATCTTTTTAACCTATTACGATTTGTCTTCCCAACACGAAATGGGATTAGTAGTCTCCCCTGGGAGTCGGTCTAAATTTCTAGGTCGATTGGGATCCCTGTCATCCTTCCGGGACAGGGAACAGGGAATGCCAGACAATATTTCGGACCCAGTTATTGTGTGGAATGGTTTTGCTTTTACCCCATTTCAATGCTTCGAATTCAGCTATTATGTTGTGGAATTCATTCGTAACGATGTCATTTTCTTCATCAGCTTAGGGCCGAACCTCTTCTCACCGAAAATACCTAGAAATTGGTGATGTACAACAGGGTCATACGGACTGCAATACCCCTTAATCCCAAATTTCACATGCTTGCTTGCGCAGCAACTTTCTTTTGTCGGATTCCTTGTGGTATCAGTGGTCTGGTGACTATACTTACCAACTTCGGTGGCCGGAGGGTCTAAGGCGTTTCGCTGGTGATCGTTAGCCCCCCACCACTGAACCGGCACGGGTTCGAGCCTAGCTGGTACATGTGTGAAAGTTTGCCGACGGGTGGTGGTTCTCTCCGGGTACTCCGACTTCCTCCACCATCCAAACTGACTGTCACCATAGGAGTGAAACAACCTTGAGTGTGACATTAAACCAACTCCTCCTCCCCCTCTATACTTACCACGCGACGTCCTGAGCATGCATAATTGAAAACTGTTGACCGCTTTTCTCTTGGAATCTAGCCTATGTTTATTTATACTATGATTGTCTTTTCGAATTTGGTGCTAATACTGTTAAATGGAATATGGAATAGGTCTTTGGATTATGGACGCGGATATTCTTTAATAGACGACGGCTGAATTATGAATGACGTACTAGACGCTTGTAAGCCTTTATCTTTAATGGAATGGCAGATGACCAAGGGCAACAACTTACTAACATTTGAAAATCTCTGACATGATTAGTCTCAATGGAATACGTGGTCCTTCACCACTTCAAAGACAGATCCACAAAATATGCCGACTGAACCGTCAGATAAACATTTTGCACGAAGAATGAAAGTTCAACGTTGTAAAACGCCCATCCCAATCCAGTGCCCCAAGTACATCGACAATCCGGGTAGAAAGGGCATGTGTTCCTTCCTATCTGAGTAAAACTTCAGCGTGCTGTTTCGTTAAGTTTGGTTGTTGTTAGAATGTGTTATTTTGTTAATTAACTAACCAAACCCATAATCCACTCAACGAGTGGACACACGAAAACATTTAGTCCGTGGGCTGAGTAGGCCCACCTTGCACCCCCCCCCCCCACTCTCTGAAACTATGATTGTTTAGTACTTTTGAATGTGCCGAAGAAGAAAATATATGTTAACACGCGAGATATTGGGATGAACTGGCAGATCAGAGAAATTATATTTTGCGTTTACGGTAAGGGGGTGGGGTTGCTAAAATGTTCCTAACTTTTTTATTTGTTGTCCAATTGATTGAAATGAGGTACCTTTTTGTTCGGCATAAACGGAGGAATCAGTCCAAAACAGCAAACATTGTAATATTTCAACTTTATGACGTCAGTAGGGGGCCATCTCCAAATTTCACGAAGAAAATGTCAAAATTGAATAACTACAAGTAATACTGATAACTAGTCATATTTCTGCAACATTATCTATGTAACCGGGTTTAATATGTTGTTTTCATTTGTATTTTCTACTTCAATACATTGAAATATTTCCAATGTTGTAAACTAGCACTAACATGGATAAATAACTTAGCACCATGTTACTTATGCAATGAATAGTAGGGGTGAGGTTGGTAAAATGTTCTTAACTTTTTTATTTGTTGTCCAATTGATTGCAATGAGGTATCTTTTATTCAGCATAAACGGAGGCATTAGTCCAAAACAGCAAACGTTCAAATATTTCAATATTATGACGTCAGTAGGGGGGCCATCTCCAAATTTCACAATAAAATGTCAAAATTGACTAACTACAAGCAATAATACTACTGCAACATTATCTATGTAACCTTTTTTTTATTTGTTGTCCAATTGATTGAAATGAGGTATCTTTTTATTCAACATGAGCCGGAGAATCAGGCCAATATAGTAAACTTCTAATATTTACTTATTGTGACGTCACTAAGGGGTCATCCACAATTTTCATATGAAATCGTATTTTTACCAAAATTGTTACCTAAAATGGTTCAAATGATTCTGTTTTGGTTAGTCGAACACATGCAGGATACAAATATATTTGCTAGTAAGCACTGAAGTAACATTCAGCATAAATATGCAAAGTAGAATATCAAGATTTATTTATTTGAAAAGTTCATTCGTTTTCTTTAAGGGGGTGAAGTTATCTAAATGGTTATAACCTTATTATTCCTTGTCCAATTGAGTGAAATGAGGTATTATATATGCGACATAAACTGCGATACCGGATATTAACAATGGTGCGCAGGGGTCAAAGGACACTTCCGGTCACGTAACCGGAACCGGAAGTTGCCGCAAGACAGGTGGCGCCCCTTGTCGAAAGTAGGTCAAAAGTAGGTCAATAAGAACCAATTTAGCCTGTCAATGTTCGAAAGAGCCAATTTAGCCTGTACATTATGTCAATGGTTAAAGGTCATTTCCGGTCACGTGACAGTAATCATGGAAAAAAAGGATGTAAGTCCACAGTACCCGGATGGAAGGCAGAGGAACGACGGGATAAACCCATTGGGAAACCGGGATGTTGACAAGGTCCGAGATGTAAAATCCACTGCCCACACATACACACACACGCCCGCGCGCGCAATGCGGCTCATTCGTACACCAGTACATCACGGTCCTCGACTTGGGGGTAGTTGAACTGAGTGTACTAAATATAGATCACCAACTAGCGTGCTATAAAAGGGAAGCGGCCTGGCCATTTCATCAGACACTGAGACAGCGGGAACTCCCACCCATCGCCTACTCAGCCCACGGACTATAACTGGACTGTGATGCATTATACCATATCTTTGATGTATTATACCTTATCTGTGCTGTATTATAATCCGAGAGGTATCAATGTGAAGCACTCGTGGCTCCGATTGGAGGGGCTGGGTCGTGGAAATGACGTCATTCTGCACATGTGCAGTTGTGGAGTAGCAGTAAAATGGAAGTTGCGGAAATGTGCAAGAGCACTATATCACATCGGGGTATATATTTCATCCAAGTATAGCGGATAGCGGTTGTCCTGAATAACAACAAGTTCAGCAATGTTTATACAGTTTATTATCCCCAATGTTACATCATACCCAGGCCAGGGGAGCCGCTCTGGGAATGTTTAGTATGTTCACAACAAAACAAATTGAAATATCAAACACCATGTTTTATTATTTAACGCACCATCACATTAGGTACAAGTGTTTGCTGAGCTCAAGTCAATGATAAGCATGTAGACGTAGTGAGTATATACGGCATGTTAGGCTATTCATCAGTGCACGGGTGACGCATTCAGCCGAGAGAGTTTACAAGTTTAGCCACGAAGAACGTAACATTGGTGACCCTCTCCACTGTCCTCTTGGTGTTGAGACGTTGGCGTTGTGCCCATTCCAGGGGATCCACGGTGTCCAGTTTCTCCAGCATCGTCTCTAGCGACGCTCGGCAAATGATGGTGAAAGGATGGTCGTACACTTGGTTGTTGGCACTGGAATAGAAATAGCGCAGTTGATCCGTCATCTTATGACATAAGATTTACCCGAAAGCGACATTTATTTTGAAGGCCGTACGTTGGTCATTGAAGACGGCTTCCTGCGTAGACGGGCGAGGTCGGTCAGTCGGAAATTGTAGATATCTTGAATTGGGCGATGACGTTGGAAACAGTGCCATGTCATGGGCCAATGGCGCTGATAGATGTCACTCACTGCATGGGTGTCCTATAATAGGTCGCTAAGAACATTTATGGGCTCGTCCGCGAAGTGTACTTTGCTCTCCACGTCATACAAAATCTGGCCCAAGGTCTTGTCATCGGAATTTGCCTATTGAATTAGGGCGATATCATCATCATTATCGGCCCTCTTGAGATGGGTGGGAGTTCCCGCTCTTTCAGAGTGTCTGATGAAACGGCCACGCCGTTTCCCTTTTATATCACGCTAGCTGGTGATCTATTTTTAGCACACTCAGTTACCTACCCCCAAGTCAAGGACCGAGATGTACTGGTGTACGACTGAACCGCATTGTGTGTGTGTGTGTGTGTGTGTGTGTGTGTGTGGATTTTACACCCCGGACCTTGTCAACATCCGGGTTTCCCAGTGTTTTTTTCCCGTCGTTCCTCCGTCTTCCATCCGGGTACTGTGGTTTTACTTCCGAGTCCTCATCTTACATCCGGGTTTTCCATGTTTACTGTCACGTGACTGGAAATGACCTTTAACCATTGACATGATGTAAAGGCTAAATTGACTCTTTTGACCATTGCCAGGCTAAATTGGTTCTTATTGACCTACTTCCGACAAGGGGCGCCATCTGTCTTGTGACATCTTCCTGTTCCGGTCACGTGACCGCAAGTGTCCTTTGACCGCTGCGCACCATTGTTAATATCCGGTATCGCAGTTTATGTTGCATATATAAAACATCATTTCAATCAATTGGACAAGGAATAAAAAAAGTTATAACCATTTAGGTAACTTCGCCCCATACAGAAAATGAACGAACTTTTTAAATAAAGAAATCTTGATATTCTATTCTATTTATGGTGAATGTTACTTCAGCGCTTACTAGCAAATATATTAGTATCCTGCATGTGTTCCACTAACCAAAAAAGAATCATTTGAACCATTTTAGGTAACAATTTTGGTAAAAATACGATTTCATATGAAAATTGTAGATGACCCCTTAGTGACGTCACAATAAATAAATATTAGAAGTTTACTATATTGGCCTGATTCTCCGGCTCATGTTGAATAAAAAGATACCTCATTTCAATCAATTGGACAACAAATAATAAAGGTCACATAGATAATGTTGCAGAAATATGCCTAGTTATCAGTATTGCTTGTAGTTATGTCAGTTTTGACAGTTTATCGTGAAATTTGGAGATGGCCCCTACTGACGTCATAATATTGAAATATTAGAACGTTTGCTGTTTTGGACTAATTCCTCCGTTTATGCTGAATAAAAAGATACCTTATTGCAATCAATTGGACAAAAAATAGAAAAGTTAAGAACATTTTAGCAACCTCACCCCTACTATTCATTGCATAAGTAACATAGTGCTAAGTTATTTATCCATGTTAGTGCTAGTTTACAACATTAGAAATATTTCAATGTATTGAAGGACAAAATACAAATGAAAACAACTTATTAAACCAGGTTACATAGATAATGTTGCAGAAATATGACTAGTTATCAGTGTTGCTTGTAGTTAGTCAATTTTGACATTTTTTTCGTGAAATTTTGAGATGGCCCCCACTGACGTCATAAAGTTGAAATATTACAATGTTTGCTGCTTTGGACTGATTCCTCCGTTTATGCTGAACAAAAAAGTACCTCATTTCAATCAATTGGACAACAAATAAAAAAGTTAGGAACATTTTAGCAACCCCACCCCCTTACCGTAAACGCAAAATACAGGCATTAGGTGCAATTTTTAACTTCTCTGATCTGCCAGTTCATCCCAATATCTCGCGTGTTAACATATATTTTCTTCTTCGGCACATTCCAAAGTACTAAAAATCATAGTTTCGGAGAGTGGTGGGGGGGGTGCAAGGTGGGCCTACTCAGCCCACGGACTAATTCCATCAAAGTGGGGACACCCGGGCAAGCACTCATTTTCAATTTCAAACACACATATTGTCCGTTGGCATTTTCTAACAAACTTGGAGTTTACTATTGATTCTCAGGTGACATTTGTGTAAGCATTACCTCAATCACCATGAAAGTCACCCATAATTATTTTGAAAAGGGTACTATTAGTACAGGCAGTGACCCCTGACCCACAAGAGTCGTGTACATGACACGGCTTAGTACAGTCAAAACTCCCGTGAACCAGTTAGTGCTTGTACAGCCGAAGCCGCAGTGGGGTATGTAGTGGACTCACGGTGTGATTTGCTCCCTGGTCTGCGTTAGCCTGATTTCTATCTCTTCTACGAACGGTATGTGTATTTGAAAAATTAATGTTAAGTTTTTCTTATCACACGCAATATGAAGGGCAATACATGCATCATCAATCCGACCAAGAAGATATTGTTAACTGTATCAGTCCGTATCGATCGAGTGTGAAAAGACTGCCGGATATTTCAGATATAAGAAGACAATATTAAAAAAGTGTCTCAGATGGTAAGACCACTTTAGCTCTGTTGTGAAGGAGGTCTAATATGCTGCGGTTCGCTTTATCGGTAGGGATAAGTGGTATAGTTAGCCTCTTTAAAATAAGAACATATACACAGCACACCTAATATAAAAATAACAAATAACTTTAATCAATTTCCACACACAAGAATAACAACAACAATGGAATCATATTTGTCAAATTAATACGAATTTATGTCAGTCCGATCAAGACGATACAGTTAATATATCAGTCAATCAGACTGGGTTGGTCAAGTGTAAAGGACATATAACAAGACAATATTACAATATATGATCATACGACAACAAATACACCCCACTGTACAGGATGCATTTATATGTACCGAATCAGTTCGTCATTGGGGAAAACTTGGTATAGTTACCTAGCAGACCCACTATAATAAGAACAATATGCTCAAACCTCCCCAATATATACAACAATTGACATGATCTACTTCCACACACAACAAAAAAAAACAACAACAACAAAATATCCAACAAGAAACACTGATTACATTGAAATCTAAAACCAAACACAAATACCTGATCCCAGGCTACTAGATTATCCGATGTCAGACCCAATGCACAACTTCATCAGGCTTGCTGTTTAAGGAACTTAGATTATCTATCCATTGTCTATTGAGAAAGAACTACAAAATGAATTTGTTGAAATCCGTATCCTTATATTTTATTTTGGATTACGTCCTGCAAATTGAAACTAAACTAAAATCTCTTGTCTTGTGTATTTTTTTCCTGCGTGGACTTTAGCGTTAATAGCTGCGAAATTATTTTCTATACGAAGGATGGAACTCAAACACATTTGGAATTGGTGCTAACATTCATACGTAATTGGTATTTTGCTTATTGACGGGAAAATTCATTTATGGACGCGTGCTACTGATTGTCGCATTAATCGGTAATGTTCTTCACTTGCATGATTTGCACGAAGTTTTGTTTGGTCGACTCATACAATTCCAATACAATTAGTCCAAGAAGTGATTTTCAGTTGTGTTGTCAGTGCCAAATATGTCCAAATTTTGCCGTCCCCATCATAATGATGACTTTCTTTCAATGGTGGTCATGTTGAACTGAACAATCAACTACTGATATATCCGAAGTTTCATGTCATCTGGTTCTGTAGATTTGGGACTAATCATTTTCATTTTTTTCATTCTTTTATATTCCTTCATACTCAGGTAAGTTTGATTTTATATTAAGCAAATATGACCTCGGTTGTATTGTTTGACACTTGTACATGAAGATCAATCTCTGACTGAATTTGGGTTTTTTTATTCTTAACTGAATTAATACTGATTGACATTTCCATAGACTAAAATTAGGCACAGAACAAATATAAATATGAAATTATATTTTTTTTCTCTTTTCTTCTCTCAATATCTTCCTCGTGTCTAAATTGACACGTGGGTGAATTATCACGATCATAATCCAAGTCATTGAGAAGAAATCCCCAAACGACTGGCAAGTGGTGGGGAAAAAATTCTGGTATCAATCGCCTTTAATACTACAAATTTAGGCTGGCAACTGGTGAGTTATGGCCACGACTGCAAAACTTTCTGCCCTCGACAAACCACGACTGAGTCAATTTGCATAATCCTCGGAGCAGAAATTCACGAGTAAAGTTGTCTTCGCCATTTGCTTAAAATGTGTGCCTTTTGCGCATAAAGATGCTCAAAACGCAGCAGATTACACAGCAGATAATTATTTAATATTTGCTTGCAATTTTTGCGGGAGAAATTAAGTAAGTGAAATATCGACTGAAAAGTGAACCTTTAGAATACGCCGTCACTGTGCGTCATCACTGTGCGTCATCCGAGTAGTCATGTTGAATTATTTACATTGTCTGACAGGTTTTCATATCAAAATAAACGGTGAAAATGTTCAACCCTCTAGCTCAAACTGTTGGCAATGAATCCGTTCAACTGGACGAGCCAGTCAAAATATATAATATGGAGAAAAGAACGTCTTATCTCTGGAATTTGCATGTATTTTCAAAAAGGTTTCATAATATATCCAACTACGGTGTAGTTAATAATATACCTATACCCAAGTGTTACAATTTTGGAAAGCCCGTTTCTTGTAGATTCAGAAAGAGCACTGAATGGAAAATGATGCGTTTCGCCACCAATGGTCAAAACCTCCCGCTACACAAAAACAAGAAAATGGTTTGCTTAGCCGCCCCTACGTTGTAAAGTAAGGCACTGCGCATACTATTTTAAAGCACTTTTAGCGGTTTGGTCGGCCGACTGCATGTCACACACTGCAAATGGACAAGAGCAGAGTTCAATGAGAACTATCATAAGCGACTTTTATCCCCCGCCCGGACACCGCCGTGAGATTATAATCGTTGCCAGTTTGTGTGTGCCTGCGAAAATATTTTTGCGAGAAAGGACTATTTGAGGGCAAATTAATATTTTCTCGTCGAATCCAGCGGGAGACATGAGCTCACGGCTCTTGTTCCCCTGTGAATAAGTTAAAAGAGTTGAAAACAGCTCTTACCAAAGTATCAGGCTGAGCTATAAGAGATTTGTCTCACTTAATTGCATGTTTACGTATAGAAAACCTATACAGTATTTTCATGTATGTTAATCTTTATGATGTATATTATCCATTTTAATTGTTTGTATGTTGTTACCGTAACAATAGCACCTAGGGTGCTAATATTGCGGTGTTTGTAAACACCGACGTTAAATAAACGATTTTTTTTTATCTTTGTGAGAAAATAAAGAGCCTTCCTAATAGAGCAATGCACCTAACCTTTTTTTTCCAAATGTGTTTTTCTGTATTCACCCAGACCCTGACCGACGGAAGCCGAAGAACTGGTCACAGGATTAGTAGTACAATTAATGACTAATTATACGCCTAAATTATTGAGGATCTACCAGTAGGTAGAGATTCATAGCATATACCTACGAGCGGAATAACCTAGCACTGAGCTATTTTACCTACATGTTAGTTGACATTGATCTTAAATCATTAAGTTGGGCATGGCATATGCCAAATTATTATATTTATTAGAGTGTCTCCCTATACAACCGGTCATGAGATAAAACTGCATATTCCCCGGTCAATAAAACTGCATATTCCACCCCCCATGGAATATACACTAAAGGGAGATAATTACAACAGAGGTCGCCCCGTTCTCTCAGTCGCGCTGCAAACAGCCGATCACGGCCGTCGAGTTGATTTTAGCTGGAGAACACAGCAGAAATAAATTATCTCCCCCATCTAATTGTAAGTAGAATCGTACCCAAGCACATTATTGGAGTAACTAACAAGCGTTGCGAGATTTACACGATAGTAGTGAATCAGCCCCGAATCAGTGGAATCTCGTGCATGAAAAATAATGTTGCTGGCGATTGCCCACTGAAAGCAATCAACTCAGAAGGATTCTGCTCTTCCAAAATACACATAAAACATTATTTTGCTCGAGAGATAATAGATTAACACAGAGTTAAGTTGATAAATATAATAATGAAATTATTGCCTTGCTGTGAGGGGAATATGCAGTTTCGTTGCCCCTCGGCTGTGCATATTGCCCTCGCCTGCGGCTCGGGCAATATGCACAACCTCGGGGCAACAACACTGCATGTTCCCCTCAAAACAAGGCAATATTTTCATAATATATACTGTTTTGGAGAGTTTATTAATGCTCTGTCCACTTCTTAAATAGTGGTTGGACCGAGGGTATAATTCTACCCTTCGTGTGGATGTCCCATCATCACCATGACCACTGCTGAAGATGTACATGTACGGACAATTATAACATGTAAACTGTTGTTCATTGTGCGCATATGCACTGATGCAGGATACAAATGCCATGGTATAGCACCAAAGTGACAAATTTAATTCGAAGCAGCAACAGCTGTCTCAATTTGCTGTTTGTCTCTTCTCAGTCTGAGCAGAATGAGGCCAGTGTATCCCTGTAAGGAATTTGACAGCATACATGTGTTCTGCATGTTCAGCAGTCAGAGAATGACTCCCTAGTTCATTTGAACAGGATACTTTCTTAAGATTGTGAATACTACATCAATTATACGGGACTTGTATAAGCCTGAGTGTCTTCGCCGGAGGATGGAATCCGTCGAAATGATGCTTATTATTGATTGGCCAGTAATGTTCCGACAACAGCAAAAATATACCAATATCCAGATCAAATCGCCTAGGCATATTTGAATAAGGTTTTCTGCAGATAAATCTCGTCTTATTTCAGGGCAGACCTGTTTGCCCAACACATATGGTCCGCAGTGTCAGTATGACTGTCACTGTGCCCCAGGTGTGGTCTGTGATCCTCAGACTGGTTGTGGTGGATCATGCGCAAGGGGCTGGAATGGGAGCACTTGTCAGAGACGTGAGTATGCACACCACGGTCATTCTTCCACTTGTAATACTCCGCAGGGAAACTTCTATGAACATGATGTTTAGTCTTCTCTTTTACACACTCAATCTGCAACGACATATGTCAGACCAAATTGTCTCCAATGTTTAGCTTGATGGAGCCCGTTTGGGGCTATTTAGCTTATATGCAACACAAGCGTCCAGTCGTCATCCAATATTCAGCTGTCGTCCATTATAGAATTTCCGCGTCCATAATCCAAAGACATAATTCATATAACAGCATTATCACTAATTTATAAAAAAAACAAGCATAGTACATAAACCTAGCCTAGATTCCCCAAAAAGAGAAAAGGTCAACAGTTTTCAATGATGCCGACAAGACATGATGTTCCAACAATAGTAATCCGTATCTCTGGTCGCTATTCTTTATCCATATGATTTTCATTATAAATAATGATGTATCTCAGTCACACTTTCAGTGTGTTTGTTCATATGAACACATCAATGAACTTGAGGCAGTTGAGTTTATACGGCTAAACACGCTAAAACTTAGTAAAGTCATTTCCAGTACGAAACTGAAGAATTTAAAGCGAGGAACTCTTTTGGAGTTTAAAATGCGTTGAATAAAGTATCCTCAATTCTAAAACTTTTGTCCCAACAATTAATAAAGTATCAGTGACAGGAAGAAGACTATATATTTTAAAGTAGTTCCAATTGTTGATGGCACAACGCCTCACACATGTGGCAAATCCTTAACGGAATTTGAATTGAAGCTCAACGTCGGCACTTTAAATTTTACTAGGTGAAACGATAAGCTACCACAACAACAAGCTGGCAATTAATAATAAAATAATGTTCCACTTGCCTTTACTTGCCATTACATACCCTTCTACTAATCATTAGGAACAACGGTATAAAAAATGTGAAAAGCCATTACCGTTGATGAACTTGTTTAGTTATGTAAATACAGTTATTAGCAAAGTAAAAAGTGAATTATTTCATTTAGCGCGAATCAAGTCGTGTCTACATTTCCATGTCAGAAAACAGATTTACAACATTGTTATTCTACCCGATATCGATTATTGTATGTCTGTATGGCGATGCTGTTCACAGTTCCATCGGCAGATACAAATAGGTGAACTCGTCTGTTATCGTTTTAAACTGAATACATTTGTTCTTTTTTGTTGAGTGTACAAACAAACGAGAAATCGACGTAATGATGGTCAAGAATTGATTTTAAATTTATCATTTGCAAGGACAATGCTTCTTAAGAACTCTTTCAGGGTAAATGGACCTGCACTCCTTATCGCAGTGAGGAGCTGAACATCTTTAAACCCGTCTGTTACAAGCAATTTTAACCCTACCTGGCCTGGGCGATTTGGGGTGTATCCTTGGGGGGGGGCGGAAAATGCCCCGCCTATATATTTTCTCTACCACTAGGTCTAGAGCGCTGAAACTTACCACTCATTATCTTTGGTTCAAGCTCTACCGGGAAATGTAGAAAAAAATCCAAGATGGCCGCCATGATGACGTCACAGTGACGTCATCTTCTCGGAAGCCATTTTCGGCCTTTTTGGGGTCGATTTTTCGAAATTTTCATTTTTCCGATTTTTCTCTCAACAAAAATCAAATGAAATATAGACTAATTATTTTTACATAAATAAAATACTTTCAAGGCCTTTTTAGGCAAGGAAAATGTGAAGAAATGGAGCGAAAAGATTGAAAACACGATTTTCGCGGATACCACATGGCCGCCATTTTTAAATTTCCCATGATCTATGGAAATAGGCTCAAAATGACCCCAATAAGATAAGCTTTAAAGTCACCAATTTTCAGCTTCTTATTGTATCCGAATTCTGTCTGCAGCGAAACGTCAGAAAATTGCATTAGACCTTAGATATTGGACACCTGTTTAGATATTCATTTGTAGGATATTATCTGCACAACTGACCTCGAGTTTATGACACATTAAATTTAAAATAATTTTGCGAATATTGACCAAACGGATGAGAAGATCTAAGTGAAATTTAGAATGTAAGTGTTCGAAGAAATTGCCAACAAAACGAGTCGATGAAATAAGTAGATCACGAAAGCAGTTTTAGGGTTCTCATCCCTGGTGACATTTTCCTTGTATGCGGTATCCAGTCAATACGAACGAAAGAATAGTTATGTCCCATGTCCCTTAGATCTCTGAAAAAGACCTTGAATATGATTTCTAATTTGGTGAGACGTTGGTTTTCATGAGCTCTAGTTCTCCATTGTTTTTCCTGTGCTATTCCACGGTATTACACGAAAAATCCGTCATATTCTTCCATATTACTCTACCATACATAATCAATCCAAACGGACTGTGAGAGTGTTCACTGTTACACGGTTGGTTGAGAGGTCGCGAGTTCAAGTCCCAAACGGATCACCCACTTTTTCATTCCACAATTGCATCTGTTTTCAGAGTGTATCACAGCGTGTTGGATTGGTGGAAATCACGGAATGACCATTATTTCTTCCAGCAGTATATAGCGATGCACGAAATGGTCCAAATCTAAATCATAATATGGCGAAAGTTTAATAGTTCGATGATTCACGATCATATCACTTTAAATTACTTAGTGGGTTTAACTAACACACCCAATAGTATACATAGCTAACGTACAGTACTGTATGCGTTACCTCTGAGAGCTTTAGATCAAATAGCCAGAGATATACAACAATCTACGTCTTCAGGAAATATAATACCACCAAAAATCATTAAAATATGTCAAGATATAGCGTATTTTCGGCTGTATCGTCCAGTGAACATAATCGAAACATCTCAAGATCGGCATTTCTTGAAACTCAACTACTTAGATAAAGGACTGGACATCATTAATTTACCTCGAATCCTGAATGATCCAGAGGTACGCAACGCTGTACCAAACTATTTTAAGTTCACAGAACCTCCTTCCATTTCATATAAGTATACTAAATCTATAGCCACCAAAATATTCAATTACTCCTATGCTGTCCAGGAGTTTGACTGGAACTTATACACGTCAGGAGGCTATAGTTGTGATTGTGAATCGTCGAACTTTATCTATACACCATGCAAAGATATTGTGACTGGTGACCTTGATGTTGTGAGTGATAAGGATCTGAAATTACTCCTGATGAAAGGACCTAAATATAGAGAGCCAAGAAGAATAAATCTGAAGGCCGACCAGAAGATAGTCCTCTCTGCATTGGAACAGCACGTTATTGATTGGTCTAAGCGAGAAAAAGTTGAACCTACAGTACTCGCTGATTGGCTGGACCTCACCAAGAGCAAGGTCGTTGAAACAATCCGCCATATTGACAGAAGTACTCTTCCCCAAGCAAAACAAGTACTGAGAAACCTCAATTCGCAAGAAGTTCTAGCAAATCTCCAGAGTAAATTCGTCATAGTCCCAGCAGACAAAGCTCCGAATAATATAATATTCATATGCAAATATTACTATTACCAGGTGCTGGTTAAAGAATTGATTGTAGACATATATTCATCAAATACGTCTACTTACTCCCAAACTGCATTTACTCTGGAAGATTTATTTAACAATCACAAAAAGTTTCTCAGGGAAAGAGGTATTTGTCTTCCAACCACTGATAACGACATACCAAAACTATACTGGACTCCCAAAATGCATAAATTACCAGGAGTCAGTGAGTGAATAGAATTTAACGTCGCTTTCAACAATACTTCAGCTATATCACGACTAAGCAACTAAGCACCACCCAGCCCAGTTGTGTTCCTGCTACTTCAAAGAAGAAATCTTTGAAGCTGCATGGAACCAGACACCCTCCATCCACCCTATTAAACACTAAGGGCAGCGCACAAGACACAGACAAGACGCTTAGATGGTGCAATAAAGACAAGTGATATTACAGTGCTAGACATCACATTGTCAAGTTCCTGTTGCTTCTCAGCAAATTGCATTGAAGCAACAGGAACCTGAACCCACCCAACCACCCGCGCATAAATTACCATACAAAGCTAGATTCATAGCTGGTACTAGAAGCTGCATCACCAAGCTTCTTTCAACCCTATTGACGACGGCCCTTCAGGAGGTAAAAGCATTTTGGGAAAGGTATTGCGCCATTATTTCTAAGAACTCTGGCGTTGAATGTATGTGGATATTGAAAAACTTAAAATGTCTTACGGAAGAACTTGATGCTAAAGGTCACATACATGTACCGTACAGACATGTATCGACATGGGATTTCTCGACTCTCTATACTTCACTCCCTCATCAGGACCTGATTGACCGTCTAAGTTCATTAATAGTATCAGTGTTCAAGAAAACTGATCGTAGATATATTAATGTCCGAAGCCATAAAGCATTCTTTAGCTCTACTACATACCAGAGATATCATTCATGGGATGTTTCTTTGTTTATAGAATTGCTTGAATTTCTCATTAAAAATATCTATGTGAAATTTGGCAACACAATATATCAGCAGCATATAGGTATTCCAATGGGTACTAATTGTGCACCCCTGTTGACTGACCTGTATATGTTCTCTTATGAATATGACTATATGCAGGCGCTTTCAAAAACCGACCCATTCAAAGCCCGTTCCTTCTCATTCACCAAACGCTATATAGATGATCTTCTCGCTGTGGATAATCGCTATATAAATGACGCAGTGAAGGATATATATCCACCTTCACTGGATTTGAAGCAAACTACAGATAGCCCTACAGGCACATCATATTTAGATCTATATCTCTATAAAAATGAAGCGAGCATTCTCTCTCGTCGACTTTATGACAAAAGAGATGATTACAATTTCGACATCGTAAACTATCCGTTTCTGGGCCGTAATATTCCAGTGGGACCTGCATGTGGCGTATATATATCTCGCTTAGTAGCATTTGCTATATCCTCTGTTAAATGTGATGGTTTTAATCAACGTCACAAAACAGTGGTGCAGAAACTTAAAAAACAGGGCTATTCCACCAAGCGCCTACACTCAAAGTTTCTCAAATTTGGCGATACATATCGCATGCTGATAGCAAACTACGAACGTAGCGTGCAAGATCTATGGCGCTCCGTTTTGTAACTTGTGTCTAATTCCGCTTAACCCGGGGTTAGGGGCCGTATGAACCCATGTACTTCAAGAACCTCATGTTACTCATATGAACAGCCACAATCAAAGCGTGACTGAGATACATCATTCTTAGATAACGACTTTACAACGAATATTATGGATTAAGAATACTGATCAGCGATACGGATTTGATATTTTTGGAACATCATGATGTCTTGCCGGCATCATTGAAAACTGTTGACCGCTTCTCTCTTGCAGGAAACAAGCCTATGTTTATGTATGCTATGATTGTCTTTTTGAATTTGGTGCTATTACTGTTATATGGAAAATGGAATAGGTCTTTGGATTATGGACGCGGATATTCTCTAATGGACGACGGCTGGATTATGAATGACGGACTAGACGCTTGTAATGTAAAGAAAAAGGCTTAAGAAAGGCTAGCTTTTAATGTTGATAGTTCCGTGTACACAGTGTCTATCGAGTATGAGGAAATAAGTCTTCAGTGACGACACCTCTCTATCAGATTTCGCATCTGACATTGTGAGCTGGTCGATCGCTGACTACGTTTGCTTTCGTCACGTTTAAGATCAATGGCGTGCAGCAATTTTATGAGACAGCAATTTTAAATCCGATGAGACACAGGAAAAAGTGTACATTGATCGTTATGCTTCTCCCAAAACCCTTTATTTGAATACAATCTCACCAAATGTTCGTTTCATAATTCTCGGTGTTCAGCAGACAATATACAAACAACAGGCCGAAGGGGAAAACATTGTCTAGACACATATCGTTCCTCCCAAACAATAACGTTTAACAGGCATTCCGTCACAGTGCGGAGACGATTAAAAATTGGACATAGTTATCCACCGATTTATGGTTGACAATATTCCTCCAGGACCTGCACAAGAAGTATAGACACATCTCACCTGGTAGCACTTGCTAGCTCATGTGCAGATTGACGATTTAAGTCAACGCCAGAGAATATTACCATAACAACTTATCAAACAGGGCTATACCACCAAACACCTCCATTCAATGTTTCTCAGATTCTGTGATAAATATCACGGGAAAATACGATCGTAGCCGGGAATATCCCGGGGCTTAACCCGGGCGGGTTCGTTTGAATATCATGGGTTCCACATCTTCATGGTGATCAAATGAGCCAACAAAACCATAGTGACTGATATACATACTTTAGAAACGACCTAGCATTTATTTGGATAACGAATAAAGGACAGTGATTAGGATGTTAAGTATAGAGCAGTATCATATCTTGCCGACATCATTGAAAACTGATGATGGCTTATCTCTTGTAGGAAACAATCTTGTTTTTGTTATTATTTATTTCATACACAACTGGAATTGGTGATAACTGCCATACAAAATAGGTTTTTCTATTATTGACGCAGAAATTCTTTTATGAACGACGGCTGGATATTGAATGTCGGATCGGATGCTTGCTGACAACTGTAACGGTACTGGAATGTGTAACTTGGATATCTGAAGGTTCACTCCGAGTAAAACAATACATTTATTAACATTATAACATTACTTTCCAAGTGATACAGTTGGTGTAATCATCTAAACTATTCAGCTGAAGGTACATGTATGCTACATATTTGAAATATATGACTTCCAGAAAACGTTGCTCTAGATAGACCAGCTTCACAGACAAAAGATCATTGCGCGGAGGATGGTCAATGCGCCTATTATGCCAGATATGCTGTAGATGGAATATTGGGACATCAACTTAACCGTACTCCCTGCCAATCTGCAGATTCAAATTCAAGCTGGATAGTCACGCTAAGCCAAGTGTACAACATATCCAGGTTCATCATTTACAACAGGGGACAGGGTTGTGAGTACTCTTACCATACTGTAACTAATCGTCTTTATCAATAATATACAATAATATTATGTCTTCACATTGTGATTCATTTGTAACTGCTATTCGCATTTGATTTAATTATACATTGTGGCAAAAGATTCCGCGATAATTGTTTCCCGTTGAACAACCATCTGCGGCCCAAGAGTAGAATAGAATGTGTATTCTGTCTAGGGTGGAAATCTTTCAAAAACAGTCGAACGTTGGAGAACGTTCTGTAAGTTTCTGTGACAAAAAGCGTTACAGAATCTGCCATAGAATGCATTTGTAAAGTGCCTGTGGCGAGTAGTGAACAGAGATTGGATGGAGACTGCGAGAGACGACTTATGGAGTTCTGACCATCGATAAACCAAACTGGATTTTCACTAATGGATTATGGGATTGTTATATCGGTTTGTGTACCAGATGGATGTACGTGGACTGCAAGACTGCCTTAATGGGCTGGATAAATACTGAGGAGGATTAACGTTAATAAATACTGGATAAATTCTTAGGAGGATTAATGTTGTTAAATGATAACAATGGCCAATCAATCATGATTATTCTTCTCGACATATTCAACAATATGCTGGCTCTATTAAATTGTGCAAACTGAACTTCTTGGTTCAATGGACTTGCATTAACCAACGGTTGACTTTAACACAACACGTCATAAATTTAAACTGAAATGTATGGTAGTTTTTACTTTGTCCGAACTGACTATATTTTCAGTTGCCCACAGACTGGCAACATTTGTGTTATCTGTTGGGTTTTCCTCCGCTGGAGCTATTGACTACAACTACAAGCAGTGTTATCAGGACATGACTCCCATTGTCGATCTTCAGAGTCCTGGGGAAATTATTGACGAAAGATGCCATAGTAACCAGGTTATAGCAGGAGATCAAGTTCAGATTAAGTTGGGCACGGCAGCTTCTTTGACAATGTGCGAGGTTATTATACTAGGTAAGGAATATTTCCATGGAAGTGTACAGATGTAGTTAGTACGGGGTATATGCAAAACACTGTTTTCGAGTTATGAAATATCGAAAATCGTTAATATGAAATGTTACCGTATTATAATCATAACCCTGTATGTATATATTGTTCAACGATCTCGCATTTTCCGACTGCTGTTAAAGTATGAAGACATTCTTCACACAAAGACACATGACTCAATACCATTGAACCGAAATGGTGTTTTATTAACAAATAAAATATTAGACGAATTTTCCAGCCATCAGGGAAATAGACAATGTAACCACGTGAAACAATCCAACTGAATGGTTTGTGGTCAATCAGATTCTAGGTTCCCAGTACTTTGAATAACGAAATACATCCCTGTTTTATCTGTTTATGAGAACAAAATCGCTAAATATGACCTACTCTTGTTATATACCATTTGCTGTATACACAACAAACACTCACGATCTTACTCTTTATATATGATCTGGTACCAAACTGCTTAATACGGCCTACACTTGTTTTATACTATTTACTGTAAAACACTCACCATCTTTACATTGTATTCCCTTGAAGCCAGGCGAACACCTGGGGGAACCTAAGGGGCATTCTCCTGAATACGTTGAGCACGTGTCGTTTCCGTTGATACAATGACCACAAACATCATTACACTCTTCCCCATGTGTGCCTCGGTCACATTCTTAGAGATTAAATATAAATTCATTACAAATCTTCCCAGGAATACTTTCAAGACCGCGACATTATTTGACGTCAACAATACAATTGTTCACAATAACTTTACTACTGCAAAGAACTGATCATTTACTTTCGCCCTGTTGCATTACATATTTTATATTATATAACCATTGGCATGTGTTATCGGATATAATGTCAGTGATCTAAATAAGTAAAATTGCATCATCTCGCTCAAGTTATTTTGCTATTGCTGGAAAACCTGCTACTTACCTGCTTCACACATGTCTCCTCTGTAGCCAGCAGCACACCTGTAGTCGTCACCTGTCTGTGGACAAATACCTGTCGTCTTCTCACATGGATTACTATTCCAACATTGTCTACAAGTGCTATCGCAATGCAGTCCATATTTTCCGACAATGCATTCTAAACAAATAGAAGAAAATTGTAGATCTGAACTTTAGAAGTTGATAATAGTTTATATCGATAACTCGGTACCCTCCCCCGATGTATGTAATCGTGAAAAGGTAATCGCTCACATTCCCTTACACTTTGCTGGTCTTGCAAGTTAAAAATAATACATTGGGATACCTGAAAACGCTACAGATGTCATTACGAACATGCGTAAAGGCAGTAAACGTTGTAACAGTTGTCGAACAGCTTTATCTCGTGGCGGTTGGCAATTATAGTCAAACCAATGAAAATAAAATTAATGGACCTCCTTTGGCGTCCTCAACGTGCTGTGGAACTACATTGTATAATTAAGTTCAAGAATTGTACATCATGGCAGTCGTTTTGCATATAACACGATATTAACTCATGAACTTAACTCGTCAATTTTATATATTTTACAATCAATACATTAAAAGTTGAAGATGGTAGACTATTAAACCTGTTCTTCAGTCTCAGATTATGCCTTCCTTGGCGATTACGCACAACTGAAATCTATTATGGTATAGAGAGAACCGATCGTCAATATCGCGAACAACAAATCTCAGGAGTCGGAACAATGATTTCATTTGGATATGTCTACTTCCATTTTCATTATTTTTTTCTCAATGCTGACATCCTTTAAAATATCCAATTCCATTGGGAGTCATAAAAAGGTCATATAAAAAAAACAAACGCGGTACAAAATGTATCTTGCCATCGATTCCCCTCCTTCACACAGACACAATGTGCCTCATGCAGTTAGCTTGCTATTCTACACCATTGTGGATTATATGACATACATATCCCTAAAAAATCTCTTCAACCCCCAGTCGGAACCCTGCATCATGTAACCCCACATACTGCACCATATACCCCATGGCCAGTACCTCGTCCCCTGTATACTATGATTGTCTTTTTGAATTTGGTGCTAATACTGTTATGTGGAAAATGGAATAGGTCTTTGGATTATGGACGCGGATATTCTCTAATGGACGACGGCTGGATTATGAATGACGGACTAGACGCTTGTAACTATATACATTCGTACATCAAATCGATAGAGATCAACTGTGTTAGATTTTGCAGTTAGTCAAAATTGATGCATTTGTTTGAGGTCAACTGCATTTTTATCTTCAGATTCTATGTACATTTGCATAGAATGCAAAGTTTCTGCCTTACAGAATTCGTCGATTACACATTGTGTGTTAGAATTAATGTTGTTGTTTAGCGATAACCAACATAATTAAACAGATAGCAGTGTAAGTTTAGCGACCGATCATATCCGTGTAGCGCAGATACATGATCCATGTTAACCCGCTTCAGTCCGGAATTCTCGTCATTGCGATCAAATATTAACTTATCAGGCCTGGGGTTATTATGGGCGCATTATGGCTCCCCTGCCAGATTTTCTCCCTTATGTCCGGAACGACAAAAAACGAAGGTTAACCTTCCGCGACTTCCTAGTTTATCATATTGGTGTCATTATTAGCCTACATGTATTTGCATAACCCCAGAGTAGAAAAGTGACATTTTCGTCAATTTTCTTCAAAATTCCTGATTTTCGTCGAGGAAAATTGAGCAAAATCTACATTATTTCACATCAGACTATTATTTTCTAATTCATTATGCATTTGTTTTAAGCAAACATAAATAAAAGAAAAAGCAAAAAAAAACAACCAAAATTTTTTATTTATTTTTTACATTTTCTGTGCTCAGTGTTTCATCTCCTAGCCGAAATGGCCCCAGAGCAATGACAGGTCCCAAAAACAGACGCCAGATATTGTAAACTGAGACATCCCACGTTCTTTCATAAGGCCGCAATACCTGCGTAATTGACTATGCGCAACGCAAATTTATCTAATGTACGAAAATTCCCTACCAGGCCTGCGCGGTCATATGATCCCAGTACCAAATTTTCTACGTTATGTCCGAAACGACAAGCAATTGCGATGTGACACTCCGGGACTTTGTAGTTTTTATACACCGTGTAATGTGATTGCGGTTTCCGTCCGTCCGTCCGTGGGGGCGTTTGTCCGTCCGTCCGTGTGTCCGTCCGTCCATCTGTCCGTCCCCCGTGTCCGGTCTATATCTGGAACACTTTTCTATTTACAGTTCCAATTTTTGGTGAGTGGATACCCTACGGGGAGACGATGTGCCGCGTACAAAAATGAAGGTCGAGGTCAGAGGTAAAAGTTGAACTTTTTTGTGAGTGGATCCGCTAGGTGGAGACGATGTGTCCCGTACCAAAATTGAGGTCGAGGTCAGAGTTCAAAGGTCACTGTTGCCTAAAATTAGGAAATCATTGATCATTGACAGTTTTCTGTCCACAGTTCTAATTTTTGGTGAGTGGATGCCCTAGGGGGAATGATGTGTTGCATACCAAATGTAGGTCGAGGTCAAAGGTCAGTATGACTGAAAAATCAGGAAATCATTAAAAATTCATATTTTTTTGAGTAGATTCAGTAGTGGGAAATGAAGTGTCGCAAACCCCAAAAATAGGTCAAGGTCGAAGGTAAAAGGTCACTGACTCCAAAATCAGAAAATTAATAAAAGTAACATTTTTTTTTGTTTCAGTAGATACATTAGGGGACACGATGTGTCACCTACCAAAATGTAGGTCACGGTCAAAGGTCAAGGTCACTTGGACCCCAAAATCGTGAAATTGTTGAAAATCATGATCTTTTTAGTCCATTGGGAAATTGTGGGAGTGGTTTTGTCATGTACCAATAGTCAAGGTCACTGTGCCCCCTGAATCAAGGTCAAAGGTCAGTGTGACCTGAAGATCAGGAAATCATTAAAAATTAAAAAGAAATTGTGGGTGGATTCAATAGGGGGAAAGGGAGTGTCGCATACCAAAAATTAGTTCAAGATCAAAGGTCACTAACCCCAAAATCGGGAAATTTTTAAAAATAACTTTTTTTGTTTCAGTATATGCATTAGGAGGACATGTCTCACATACGAAAATGTAGGTCAAAGGTCAAGGTCACTGACCCCAAAATCGAGAAATTGTTAAAATTCAAGATTTTTTGTATCCATTGAGAAATTACGGGGAGATGTGTCGTGTACCAAAATTTAGGTCAAGGTCAAAGGTCAAGGTCACTGTGACCCCAAAAGCAAGAAATCATTAAAAAGAACTTTTTTCTAGTAGATAATAGAGGGACATACAGTGTTACATACCAAAATGTGGGTCAAAGGTCAAGGTCACCGAGACCCCAAAATCAAGAAATCATTAAAAGTCACATTTTCACATACCTGTCGAAGACGAGGTCGTGTGATGTGATGCAATGTCTATTCATCCATTAACATGTGTTGTCCATGTGATATCTCTAGTTTCAATGTATGGATTGGTAGCAAACTTTGAGTATATCTTACTCGCATGGCAAAGAGGAGCCATACATTTTGGGATCAATTTGTCAAAGGTCAAGATCGCAGTCACCCAAAACTGAATCAAGTTTAGCGAACTATATGTGTTAGGTTGGAATATTCAGAGTTATCTCTCCTACATGTATATGGCATTGGGCTGGGGAGTAGTCTCCCATGTTTGAAATAGCTACATTTAGTTAAACTTTTGTGAAATAAAAACCATACATTTACTATTTTGACGGGGAGAGGGGTCTTTTATGAACTGCATACCTATTTGTTAACTCAAGAACAAAGATTTACTTCATCATTTCCTTCTTCTTTCATGAAAAATTACCTCGCCTTAAAGGAATCCGTTTGCAGGAAATCTACTATTTTCTTATGTTTGACTACTGCCGATTTCACTCTGGGATATGCGAGCTCTCAGCTCTTGCTTCAAGGTTAACTAGTTACCAAGGTGTGATATATGTTACATTCTCAGAAGCACAGAATTGTAGACCTTTCTCTGGATTGCTAGTTACCAATTGGAATCAAGGCAATTAAACAACCTTGAAATTTGGACAATGTAATTCCAGATATACGGGCGTATGTTGAAGCCCCTTGGGCTTTTGTTCATATTGGGGTTATTTCGAGCCTATTTGCATAACCACCCACCCCACCAGCCCCTCCGACAAAGGATGTTTAACAGATTCAAAATGACATCCATGTGCGTTCCAGAAAAGTTATATTTTCGTCTTTTTTCTTAAAAATTCCTGTTTTTCAGCACTAGGGTTAAATAAGTAATCCAGCTGATATTATTGGATGTGTACCGAAGGCGTCTGATCGCGTGAAAGCCTGAGACTAATAAGCTATCATATAACTCCACAGGAAGAGGGCGTCTGATGGAGTAAACTCCATAAGGTGGGCTAAACAGGTAACTGCAAGAACACCCAAAAATCTAACCTGTAATGCCCGACGTCGTACGTTAAGACTATCGAAATTGAGCAGTGGTATATTTACAATGCCGGCACGTGCCGTATCACATACACCAACCAGGAAGTTGGTGCACATTCGACATGGCTGGACCATGCAAACATTCGAACCCAACACAAATTATGACATGTTTTGTATATATTGATTCAAATTCAACTCTGATCAAGAATAAGAAAAGTCAGATAAATCACTAAAGGTTGGCTAAGTTTGTTTGAATCAGTTGACGTAAAATATGAGACAGGTGAGATAATCGTGTCGGAGTTATTCAGCTTTAAATACCTTCGCAATGTAGCTGGTTATCACTGCAACGTATACACTTGTCAACAGAGGTGCATTCTTTGTCACACATGTCGTCGTACCAGCCAGGAGAACACACTGTGGAACAGATGTTTGGGAAATACAGAGTGTGGCTCTGGGGAGTATGGAGCGGACTGTACACAAACCTGTGGTGAATGTGCGGGAGGACCAGATTATTGTCCACCAGATTCTGGATTATGTTCAGGATCCCCAATTTGTCAACCTGGATACATAGGAGAATAGTGTAAGATAGGTGAGGATCAGGGAAGCTTGGACCAGACATGCGTTAATATTCCTCCAGCTGAAAGCAGCTGTGTATGCATGTGGCAGAATGATAGATTATTTAGTGGTTGTGAATTAATCGTGGTAAGACGTGATCCCGGCCACATCGCCTCCCACAAAGAATGGCAGGTTCTGCAAAATAAACAGCTTTATGGTCTGCAATCTGTTGTAGACATGATGCCTATACACTTATTGCTGTATACCTTCATCAACCCAGCTTCCCAGCTTCAATGTTGTCCTAGTCCATCGTTCTCCAAATATTTGTTTCCGTGTGAGTGTGCAAAATGTAACAATAATATTATCATGTATAAAACATTACGTATAGTATACATCATACATACCCAGACAAGGAATTCTGACAAAACCTTCCTACATGTATTTTAAACAGTCGTTTATTTTGATGTCGTCAAAAATCAACGGTTGATGCGGCATGTATAACAAACAGAACTTCAAAAATGGCAACCATTACTCCGTTTTGTTTGTTTGATATGCAAGCTGCAAAAACGAAAATTAATTCTGAGCCAACCTTTTATGTATTTCAATCCAAACCAGACAACTAATTAATCCGTTATCCAACTTCAATTCAGAGACTGTACACATTAGTGGTGAGCTCGCACAAACAAAAAACCTTCTTTGTTCGAATTTAGAATGATCTACGTCTTGTATTTGAATACGACACTATTACATATGACTCATAATACGTTCCGTATATACGGTCAAATTTATATCGAAAATTATGGATTCGTCACTACAAATTAGGTAGGTATTCATGGTCTACCTTAGTCATATCTCCTAGTTTGACAAAGGTTGATATTTGTAGAAGTCATAATTAAAATTATTGCGAACCATTTTACCTAGAATTTCATCGAAAATTTAAAAGAGATATGTCATAGAGGATCACGTTTCCTACATCCTACGGTATAATGTAGAAACTTGCAATGTGTCGTTTCTGTTTTACGCTAATTACAATATATAGATTTATATTTTTAACAGGCTTTTAGAACTTCATCCTTGAACCCCCAGGAAATTGAATTAAATGCTTTTATGATTAGTAATAACCCCGGGATTTGCTGATCCTTAAACATAATAGCGTTAAGCAAACGGATACGTCCAATAATGTTTGTTCTGCTAGCGATACAGGAAGATGCTAGTGTGCATGCCACATTTAGAAGAGAAATCGGCCTCCAGATTTTTTAGCATATCTCTAAGATTATTTGATTTCGGGAGACAAGTAATTAGGCCCTGTCAAAGTTTCGATTAATAGACCCAATGATAAATGTCCTTGCTATTTCCAAAACATTTCCACTGAATTCCTTTGGAAAACATCTAGTCCAGGACTTTCTCGTTCTTCGTATTTCTAAACAACTGTACATGATGACACCTTACAAACTTACCGTAACTGAGTTGTTTTAGTTCAGGTCGTTAAAATTGTGTCAGTTAGTGTTTGGCGAATTTTTGTCCGTGAATAGTTTGGGATATAAACCTTTACAAAATATAATAAAATATACATGTACATGTATATTTCTTTTCAAATGACACTATTATTTTCGTGGTTTAGTTTGTCTTCTCTAGCAATACAAATTTCTTCATTTGGGTTTTCCACTCACTCTCTCCAATGTGCTCTTATTCGTGTCCCAACTCTTGTAGTCCCGTTTTTATGCTTGTCTCATTCGGTATCTCCGAAAGTCATGTAAGCCGGAGAAATCTCCAATTCTTTTCCGCTTTGACATCTATTTTTTGTCGCAGAAGAATAATTCTTCTACAAGAACTCCATGCTCTTCAACCCAGACTGTACGTCGAAATTAGTAAATAAAAATAAAATACTATCTCTAACATTTATTAAAACTCTATTTTGCTCTATTATTGGTTTTATTGCGGAGTTTCACTATGTATGTACTGGGTACCCTTGAGCAATGTATATTTGCAAAGCCTTCATGCCCATTGTTTGTGTTATGGCAATGGCTGATGGGTCCGTTTTATATCCTGGAATAAAAAAAATAGGCTAGGGCTTGTGAGAAAAATTATACTCTAGCCTACTTTATAGAATTTTCTGCCTGCATGCATAATTCGTTTCATTTTTATGGCGTCACTCTTTACATTCAAGGTTTCATGAATAAAAGACTTGGTTTCAAAATTCAAGCAAACAAATAGCTAATTCGAATGGACTGGCTGGTAATTAATGGAGATGCTCATGTCACCTCCATGGATAATTTCCAAAACCTCTGCCCAGCTATATAATTGCGTCTAGAAAGTCCAACAATAAATGTTACGACACTCAGCAAATTGTCCTGATTAAAACTAGACCTAACAATCAGGAATTGATAGGAAAATAATCACCTTGTACGCATTCGAACAATCCGTGACTCTTAATCGCAAGGCCATTATGATTGTTATCACAACAGAAGAATTCCTCACTATTTTAATTTAAGCCTTTTTCTGTACTGCGCAAACTTATCGAAAATGACGACTGGTGTCAGGATAACATACCATACTGCAAACAACATGTTCCTGTTAGTGTTTGATTATTTTGATTACTATTTTTTTCTAAATTATTGATGAAATGTTGTTTCAACGGATATTCGGAGATGACATGTTCCTCAAAACATTTATTTCTTCATTTCAAATATAAATATTGATTAACAGTATGGCGCTGAGAATCTAATACCCTATTTGCTGATTGAAGATATATTAGGAAATTATTGTTCATTAGTTACATCGTCTCGTCGCATATCACAGTGACATTATATTTCACAGAAGCATTGTTTGGTAGATCTTTCGGTAACATTTTCAAAATGTTTTATACTGTTTTCTCCGTAAAAAAAAACAACTACATAATCAATTAGGAAATAGCATTTTTATGTAAAAGAATATAATTTTTGTCAGTTTCAACAGCAAAAATATAAAAAAATTATTAAGAAAAACATTTCAATCACATTTTTATGGCCGCTATCTTGAATTTGGTCATGATCCCCTGCTCGGAGAGTATGGATATGTTCCCAGAAAGGATAGCTTTATGACATTTACCGTACCATCAAGTCAACGGTATGATTTCCCAGGCGCCTTTCTCAGAATATGCACCTTCGCAGTGACAATACATGGACTAACGCGTGAAGGTATAGCGTCATGTTCTTCCGCCCACATTAAAACTATGAACAGTTTCTCCCGCGTGGTATGCTAGGTTTTCTGTAGGTTTATAACGATATTTTAATTGAGACAGTATTGCGGACGATGTTTGATTACTGACAGTCAGATCTGACGCATGAATCGGTCGGCTAGGCCTATCGATTTACTACGAGCTAGGTTTGTTTATCTATTGCAGAATGTCCCCATGGCACGTACGGCAGTGAATGTCAAGAAAAACACTTCAATCACACTTTTATGGCCGCTATCTTGAATTTGGTCATGATCCCCGGCTCGGAGAGTATGGATATGTTCCCAGAAAGGATAGCTTTATGACATTTACCATACCATCAAGTCAACGGTATGATTTCCCAGCCGCCTTTCTCAGAATATGCACCTTCGCGGTGACAGTATTGCGGACGATGTTTGATTACTGACAGTCAGATCTGACGCATGAATCGGTCGGCCAGGCCTATCGATTTACTACAAGCTAGGTTTGTTCATCTATTGCAGAATGTCCCCGTGGCACGTACGGCAGTGAATGTCAAGAGACGTGTGGAGCTTGTAAGGGAGGCAACTTCACGTGTAATCACGAAGATGGTCGTTGCTCAAGCTGTGACAGTGGGTGGCACGGTTTGTTATGTAAACAAGGTATGTAATGACCCAAATTTCTTAGTCACTTCTTCCCAGAATGACACCGTATCCATTCATCCCCTTTCTCGCGTAAGTCGCTGGATATCTTGCCCGAGGAGATTTTCGTGCAACGAAGTGAGATATTTGAAAAAAAAAGAAATAAAAGATGTTTGCTTCCAAATCATTCAAAAGTTTTTCATTTTTCTTTGTATCGAGACTGCGATTAAATCCTACTTTAAATCTTCGTTAGCTATCGTTATCGCCCTTTCGGAATTTTGAATTTATATTGCTTAATATTTATTTAGTATGTGCTTTGCATATAGTTCATATTTATTGCGTTCTCTTCAATATACTCAGTTTGCCCGACAATGACATGGGGAGAAAATTGCCAGCGACGCTGCAGTACCAATTGCGCTAACGGATGTGAAATACCAAGTGGAAATTGTATCGGAGGATGTAAAGATGGTTTTAATGGGCCGAATTGTGAGAACATAGACACGACTCTGGCGTGGATTGGTGGCGGGATTGGAATTGTGATAGGTGTTGTTATTTCAGCTGGTGTATTGGGCCTCATTATCTGGTGGGTATCAATGATATGCTGCTATATACCGAAAGTATCAAAGATCTATAATTGACTGTGAGTTCATTGACCCCATGCTAGAAGTTTGGCTCTTCATACTGGCTGACTGACTCTCGTGCCTTTGCCCAACGTATGCCTTTTGATGCACGGGTGATAGCGAACATCTTAGACCATTATAGCGTGCGTGACGTAACGTACATTACCTTCTCAGATTCCTTCCATAAATGATCGTAATTTCGCTAACAGGACGCCCCTTTTTCCTATCTGGGCTTTTTAATAAAGCATCGCAATATACGCTACATCATGAAGGTGACTATGAAGAGTCCTCTGAGTGCAGGAATCTTTGTCCAGGAAGATAGGAATAATATAATTTGCAACATTTCATATTGAGGGTTTAACAATTGGTTTGTGCAAGTGTTTTTGTGTATACAAATTACGTGCATCGGTTTGTACGTCCACTGTCCGTCCGCGGGTATTATGAGAATACTACTAAGTTTCTACTCTAGGATCATCATTTCCCTTCGCGAAATCCGGGATAGAACACTTACCACTCCCTACATGTAGCTTAAAATTGTTTAGCGCGCGCGCAATGGAGGCAACACTTGATTCAGCGTGCAAAAGAATTAGACGACAATATTAATATTCCTTTCTTATTATGTAGCAAATTTGGTCGGCACATCTCTAGAAAACCGTATTTTCAATATGTCGTTACAACAAATGACATACCTGAATAGTTCTGTCAATTTTGTCGAGAGAATGAACACATGATGAGCCGTTCGTTCTCGAAGCAGACCGCCTGACAGACAATCACTCCGCAAAAACTGAACATGCCATATTAGCCAAAGTGGGTGCCCGATATTTGGTATATTTTGTCTGTCAAATAATCCAGAAAGAAATTGAATATATATCATCCCTTCTAAGGATGAATAACAGCCAATCATCGGACCCCCTGTTTTCTTCGGTATTTCATCTATACACAATTAATGGTGTTGTCTAACCAATAACTGCGTCGCAAGCATGGAACATTTTATCATGTACAACGCTGTGTCGTGGAACATCGCCATGTTTCGCGATACCGCAACATAGATTACCAATATCAAAGGATATCACGATTTACAGAAGAACAAGTTTCATCCTATGAAAGTACGAGGAATTTACAAAAGGTATAATGAAACAAATTTGTTAGAATTAATTATGTAATTGGGTAAGGGTCCTTGCAGATGAACGACCACATAGTATAGTTTGCTTGGCAAAATTCCCAGGCACTGATCCTTCGTTAACTTTAAAGTCTGCAACAAAAGTATGAAGAAAATCGAAACTCATTTTAGTTTCAGGAGAAACGCACTTGGGAAAAGGAGTAACCCTACACTCGAGGAGACTTTGGCTAACGGAGGTTTGAAGTCGGAATCTCCCCGCTCCGGCTATGAGAATGCAGAGGTTATCAATACACAGCAGCATAATAAGAATGGAAATAACCAAGGTATCGATTTACTGGCGAGGACGGATGCCCCACCTGAAGAAGAATATGAGAATGTTGTGAACTCCGACTATTCCCGACTGGAGACATCCTACCAGGGGTCCAATGACGATTATTCTAGTTTGTCTTATTAAACTCGAAAAAGTTGTATGTAACGAGAACAGAAGGGATGTGGTGCGCATTAAGACTTGTACTTGTCAATTGTCCCTATGATTCAACATGGTGATAAATTTAACTATATCTTCACTCAACGTTCAAGCTATCAGCCACCAAGGAAGTAGTTCCTGTCTATTTAGCACCCTTGTAATCTCAGCTATGTGGCGTGGATTCGCAGCAACAAACATTCAGACTTTTTGTCTCTGGGAAATGTATCATATTGTCTTAGATAGAAAAGGTTATAATCTCAGCTATATTTTATAGATTAGCACGTAATATCGTCATCTGTGTAGCGTAGATTTACAGCAGCACACTTCAAGATGTTCTGTTTCTAGGAAACGCTATATATTGTCTAATTAGAACTTGTTATTATCAGTTAATTGGCGTATTTCGAATCTGCTATATTGCAGAGAGTCGAAACTGATATCAGCCAGGTAACGTGGACTTTTGGTGACATATTGTTGCGAGAGAAGGCAAAAGAAGTTGCCTAATAGACAAGTTTTTAATTCGTTACAGCTAAATTGCGTTGATTTTGTTTCGAGGAAAGACAATACATATACATTGTTCTTACTAATCTCAGATAAACTGCATAGATTCGAACTTGACAATTCATCTTTGTAGCTTATACTACATCAGCAAACATTGAGAACTGAGTACAGCGTTAAATTATTTTCGGAAAATGTGCTCTTATTCAAATATTTTATTGCTTTTTGAAATGATTTCAAAAATATATTGCGAACAACTTTTAAATACCTTATTTTGGTACAAAGCAAATTGCTTGATTACTTTTGAAACATGTAGACTGTTTATGGAAAACTATATTTTCTGAAAATGATTTAATGATGTTCATACATTCTCGGTCGCAATGGTTGGCGCACTGGTAACAACTTTGACAGAACAGCGTAGTTTCGACGAATCCGATTGATTCTGGATTATTTCTTTCTACGGCTCGTGAATCTCCGAATGATTATCTGTTCCTTGAGCCCTATTCGACAATGTACCTGTATTAGAATTTGAGTAGTTTACCATTTCTGATGAACTATGAACGGCAATGCGAATCAAAAACATTTTTTTCTCGGGAAAGTGACACTTATACCAATTTGAAATTTAGCAAATGTTTGCGACCACTTCATTTACTGTTCCTAGGTATGATGACTTTCTGCCTGTGGTATCATTTGTTAGTATAAATTACAAGCGTCTAATCCGTCATCCATAATTCAGCCGTCATCCATTAGAGAATATCCGGGCCATAATACAAAAGACATATTAAATATTCCATATAACATTATTAGCACCAAATCCAAAAAGACAATCATAGTATACATAAACATAGGCTTGTTTCCTGCAAGAGAGAAGCGGTCAACAGTTTTCAATGATGCCGGCAAGACATCATGATGTTCCAAAAATATCAAATCCGTATCGCTGATCAGTATTCTTAATCCATAATATTCGTTGTAAAGTCGTCATCTAAAGAATGATGTATCTCAGTCATGCTTTGATTGTGTCTGTTCATATGAGTACCATGAGGATCTTGAAGTACATGGGTTCATATGACCCCTAGCCCCGGGTTAAGCGGAATTAGACACAATTTACGAAACGTAGCGCCATAGATCTTGCAAGCTACGTTCGTATGTTTTTATCAGCATGCGATATGTATCGCCAAATTTGAGAAACTTTGAGTGGAGGCGTTTGGTGGAATAGCCCTGTTTTATAAGTTTTTGAAACAATGTTTTGTGACGATGATTAAAATCGTCACATTTAACACAGGATCTAGCAAATGCTACTAAGCGAGATATGTATACGCCATATGCAGGTCCCACTGGAATATTACTGTCCAGAAAGGGATAGTTTACGATACCGAAATTGTAATCACCTCTCTTGTCATAAAGTCGACGAGAGAGATATAGAGATATAGATCTAAATATGATGTGCCTGTTGGGCTGTCTGTAGTTTCCGTCAAATCCAGTGAAGGTGGATATATATCCTTCACTGCGTCATTTATATAGCGATTATCCACAGCGAGAAGATCGTCTATATATCGTTTGGTGAATGAGAAGGAATGGGCTTTGAATGGATCGTTTTTTGAAAGCGCCTGCATATAGTCATATCCATAAGAGAACAGATACAGGTCAGCCAACAGGGGTGCACAATTAGTACCCATTGGAATACCTATATGCTGCTGATATATTGTGTTGCCAAATTTCACATAGATATTTTTAATGAGAAATTCAAGCAACTCTAAAAACAAGAAACATCCCATGAATGATATCTCTTGTATGTAGTAGAGCTAAAGAATGATTTATGGCTTCCGATATCAATATATCTACCATCAGTTTTCTTGAACACAGATACTATTAATGAACTTAGTCGGTCAATAAGGTCCTGATGAGGGATTGTAGTATAGAGAGTCGAGAAATCCCATGTGGATACATGTCTGTACCGTATGTGACCAAGGTATGCTTGTCGCAAGGTTTTGTAATTCATAAATTATTAAAGAAAATGACTCATAATTTGTCGCAAAAGCAGCATCAAGTTGCTTTAGGATAACTTTGGCAACACCCCTTGAAATAAATATGCCTCTGGGCTGCTCGGGTATGTTTTCCCCGATGTTTACATCCGATTGGGGTCAGACCTCAAAACAGCTGAACAACGCCACCGATCCTGATGAAAAGAGGATGCGAGCCCATGCGACGTCTCGTGTCGGCACCGTATTGACATTGTCTGGCAGCATGATGTTGTTGTTGAGCTCCTCTCAACAAAATGCGACTAAGGCGCGTTTCAGGAATGCATACGGGAGGAAAATGATATTTTGCGTTAGAGCAGCGGGTATGCAAGACAAAAAAAATAATGCATCGGTATGTCAGAATCGCATTTTCGAGAATTTTCTTTAATACATCATGCAAAATCCTTAACCCGTCATCCAAGCTCCTTACATTCTAGATCATGGAACACTTGCGGGAGATGATGGATCGTGAATTTTCAGCTAGGTTTGTTCACACGATAAATTTGTAGTGATTGGAAGTTGCGTTTCTGAAAAACTGGACCAATTTTTGTTTGCAGCAAAGCCTTGTCAGTAGAACACAATAACGTTTTACGCCAAAAAGTGACCTTCGACGTGGAAGCACAACATACCAATGAGTATCGACTGAGTACAATGGGACTACAAGGTCACATACCGTACAGACATCTATCCACTTGGGATTTCTCGACTCCCAATACTACAATCCCTCATCAGGAAATTATTGGCCGTCTAAGTTCATTAATAGTATCTGTGTTCAAGAAAACTGATCTTAGATATATTAATGTCGGAAGCCATAACGCATTCTTTAGCTCTACTACATAGAAGAGATATCATTCGTGGGATGTTTCTTTGTTTATAGTTGCTTGAATTTCCCATTAAAATATCTATGTGAAATTTGGCAACACAATATATCAACAGCATATAGATATTACAATGGGTACTAATTGTGCACCCCTGTTGGCTGACCTTTATTTGTTGTCTTATGAATATGGCTATATGCAGGCGCTTTCAAAAACCGATGCATTGAAAGCCCGTTCCTTCTCATTCACCAAACGCTAATAGACGATATTCTCGCTGTGGATACTCGCCATGAGCATGACGCAGTGAAGGATATATATCCACCTGCACTGGATTTGAAGGAAACTACAGATAGCCCTAAAGGCACATCATATTTCGACCTAAATCTCCATAACATGAAGCGGGCCTTCTCTAGTATGACAAGAGACATTACTTTATGAGAAGAGATGATTACAATTTTAACAGTGTAAACTATCCCTTTCTGGACAGTAATATTCAAGTGGGACATGCATATAGCGCATACATATCTCGCCTAGTAGCATATGCTAGATCTTGTGTTAAATGTGACGATTTTAATCAACGTCACAAAACATTGTCCCAGAAACTTATAAAATAGGGCCATGCCACAAAGCGCCTCCACTCAAAGTTTCTCAAATTTGGCGATACATATCGCATGCTGATAGCAAAATACGAGTGTAGCGTGCAAGGCCTGTGGCGTTGCGTTTCGTAACTTGTGTTTAATTCCGCTTAACCCGAGGCTAGGGGCCGTATGATTCCATGTACTTCAAGATCCTCATGGTGCCCATATGAACAGAATCAATCAAAGCTTGACCGAGATACATCATTATCTAGATGACTTTACAACGAGTATTATGGATTAAGAATACTGATCAGCGATACGGATTTGATATTTTTGGAACATCATGATGTCTTACCTGCATCATTGAAAACTGTTGACCGCTTCTCTCTTACAGGAAACTAGCCTATATGTATGTATACTATGAGTGTCTTTTGAATTTGGTGCTAATGCTGTTATATGGAATGGGTCTTTGGATTATGGACGCGGTTATTCTTTAATGGGCGACGGCTGAATTATGAATGACGGACAAGACGCTTGTAACTGCAAGCAATTCTCTGAATTCGTAACGTTTGCCATCGATAGTTTTTCGGAAAAATCGCTTTTCATTCACATTGACATTCTCAGGAACGTGCATTGGTTAATGATAGTTCGTCTAAAATTGTCCACTATTGGAATTTCAATAAAGGTAGATTGCCACCAAAAACTCGAGAAAAAAGGGAACCTTCGAAGATTCACGAAACATCGAAAGACATTTTCAAAAAAAAAAATAATCTGTTTCGCCATACTCAAGCCAATGCACCGGTTATTGTGATCAAAACTGTACAAGCATACCTTTGAAATGTTTTAATGATGTTACACAATCCTACCTTTTAATGTTTTTACGGCAATTGAATATCATCCTTACGAAATAGTATGAAGACGTTTTGTGTTTGCTGGGTTAATTCTATTCTACATATCAGCATATAAAACAAGGACAATGTTGGTAACTGGTCTGTCGTTTAACTTGGATGACTTCCGTTAGTTTTCTTATTCTTGGTGATTAGAGGGTTTGTGAATATAGTAGTGTCCTGTGTAATACTTGAGGTTATCAATTGATTAACAACCATATGAAAGTTACATTACTCGATGAAGCAGTCCAGAATATTGAGAAGGCTTAAAACGCTACCGGTAATGCAAATATCTCTTGAGGAATGGGTTGCAGAAAAAGGGGAAAGTGTTGCTGGCAACAAAGACCTAGAGTGAGAGTCTGGTCATTGAGTCTGACAATGTTGATATAGAAAAGTTAAATGAGACATTTGTGCGAATTAAATCGGTTAGCACTGTAGAGACTCTATGTAAAGGTTTAGATCAGACCAATGGGTAGATCAAATTATTAAAAACGACAAAACCGGAAATTGTAAGAAGTGTTGGACTGTAACTGCAGAAGAACATGCATGGAATAATTTAGCTGATTATTTCAAAACCTGGAAGTTGCAAATAAATGCCCAGTAATCTAAGAACATTTCAGTGAAAGCTTTTAGTGAGCGTAAAGCTAACGAGTGTACATTTATAATTCATCAGGATGATTAACAGTTAGAATTTGTTGACAGCTATAAATATCTTTGTGTACTGTTATGTTACAATGGCTGCTACAGATGCCGAAATGGTGTGTTCGGGCAAGCTAAAAGGCTTTGTTTACTGATATTGAAATAAATAGATGTTTGGATTCACATTTTACTAAAAATGATCAAGTTCTACGATATTTTAATGGATATTCAATCTAAGTAAGCCAGTTCACTGTACGCCTTTTTATAGTTCTTAAAAATTCTTATTGTCTGCCAAACGAATATGTGAATCTCGAGGACTCAATTATATGCAGATTTGCCAAAACTTTAGACAAAGAGACCGACTGTATAGTAATGTTAACCAAAGACATCTCTAGATGTTATACGCTTTAACTGTCGTTCGCTAAGGCTGCAATATTGTGTAGGTCCAGAACAGGTAACATTGAGCTCCCAGTTGCTACTGGTTGATATACAGATGGAACCCAAATGAAAGTTTTATTTCAGAAACGATATGGATATCATTTCTTACTTGAATATTAAAAACAAATGATATATTGAAACAACTGAATTCCACAGAAGATATGGATCAGCCACCGCATGGTCAAATTTGTTAGACTAATGAGTATCCGGAAATTTAATTTGCAATTGTACATGTCCCTACGAAGTATCTTACGTATTTCAATTGAATTTGGAGTTCTGAGCGCCCACACCATGAATATTAAGTAGCATTATGATATCATGGTCGCATCTGGACTAATCTGCAGTCAGAGATGGGAGGTTGGGTCACCGTGTCCGTTCACCCCAATGTTTACACCAAAGACCAGTCCATGTATCTACGACGTATTATGGTGCCACAATGTCTGGACGGCGGCAACATGTGAAGACACCCCGCCAACGCGGCGTCTAATCCGACTGGGTCAACCAAGAATTCCCTGTCACTAATGTTTCCTTCAAAGCACTACGAAGCGTTCTCAGGATTGGCTGACGCTGGAGTTACTGCAAGAAACTTGCACGAAGATTGCACAAAGAGAGTTTTACTGAAACAACGGAAATAATTTAGTCATTCAATTTGTTTGTTTACCAATGCTTAACACGGACCTAATGCGTATTTTTAATGACAAGTTATCGCTGTTATAACAAGTGTTGTGATATTTTATCGACTTCAGCCTGCCAACGTATTGCGTATTTCACAACCACTCGCTATGAAACTCTCACACTCGCAAAAAATATCTTCTACTGGCGTCATGTTATAAGCCATTTTTACTAAAACAGACGCATTAATACCGAATCAAAAATAGACCAAAATAATTGGGTTTCCCTATCTTATTATTTAATATAACAAGCACTGGAACACCTCCATCATTTAGCATCATAACGGTGCTACCTGCGTTTCTGTTATTATGTCCGGTACTTTTGTGCATTTCTACCTCAAGATTTCACAAATATTCCGGCCAGAATGAATGAAAAGCACTAAGATCACATGCATTTGGAATTACGTTGACGTCGAGGAATTCAGGTACATGTAAGTGTCTTGGTAGAGGGATGCCAGTATAAAAAAAACATTGGGATTCGAAATAAAGCTAATTTTTATTAAATTTTTTGGGTTTTTCTAATGTCATACGATATCTGTAAATGTTTGGCAGATCATTGCGTGAGGCTCTTAAAATTATCAGCGGCGGTATAATGTGGACATGTTGAAAATTTTGGAAGCTGTTTAGACTACGGGTACCATAACTCATGCAAAATATCGTCATTACTTGATAATCCTGCAAGTTTATAATATTGACAACTTCACTTGAAATTTCTTCGTAGGAGAAATCTGTCTAAAATTGGACGAAAAAGGCACGAGTAGCATGATAAACTCTGCTCTCTGATCATTCCGGTTGAACCACTTTCAAGAAGTCCCAACAATGCAACGTCATGACGTCGACAAATGCCACACCAACAAAGAGTTTGACATAACTGGATGAAAAGAGAGAATTTCTTAAAAATCATATATTTTGACCGTTTTTATTAATCATTTTCGTACACTACCAGAAAAAATGGTTCGGAAAAGGTTTTTTTAGAACCAATGGTTCAAAATGGTTCTTCATGACACAGGCAAAAAAAAGAAAGAAATGGTTTCTGTGTCAAGGCGCGAATCAAACCCTCTGTTGAGTAATCTGTTTAATCTGCCAGTTGCAAACCCCACTTCTGTATGTGTACGGTACAGCCGTGAATCAGAGTACATCTTTGGGATCATCACATAATCATGCATTCCTCGTTCAATAGCAATGTTACCGTTGTGGTCTAGACGGAATATGGCGGGTTGCATGTACTTTCGTTACATGTACTTTCGTTGCATGTATATATAACACCAATCTAACGGCAGCATGTGTGCTAGTAGGGCCAAGTGGGGGTGATAACCATCCTTGATAACACCGCGCTATAGCTTGAAGGGATATACATGTACATGATGTATATGAACACGTTTTTAATACTTCAAGATTTATATTTTTCCCATTAAATATTTATTAGATTTCATCTGGCAAATATACAAAAAAAATCTTTTCATGTATAGTTTTATCCTAATATTTGCAATCCTTATTCAAATGTGACCTGATCTGAGTCTGTCATTAATTTTCCGGCCTTTTCTGGCGTATTTATTGTATTCTGTTCCATATCTTGAAATATTTCCCCATAATTCTACAGGTGACCGCAATGTGAATAGCCATTATTAGGATATTGAAGACGTTCGCAGAGCTATTACAGGTGCCCAGACTGACAAGTGAAAACAGATCCAACATTGACAGCCATTAAGAATATTTATAAGTGAAAGTGGATTTACCTCATGAAAAGTCTATGGAACTGTATATCAAAGATCATGCAGATTCATTCTTCTGGATATCAATATATCAGACAAAATATCCAAGCGAATGATATGATTCTGCAGATACAGAGTTGAGTGTTTCGGATTTTCAAAATGGCTGCCGTCATTTTCCAAAATGACCTCCCGATTTCAATTTTTGGCACACGCAGCTTTGTACTAGTTAGCCAACCTACTAATGAAAATAATAATATTGATGACAATGAGCAAATATAACCAACAAGATGAGTGATATTTTTCAAAAGATTTTCCAAAATGGCCGCCAGATTTTCATGTTGGGCTGCTGACGCACATCTAACTTTGCGTTATTGATCAGCAATACTACGTTGCACTTGACTTTTTATTTTGTTTTTTTTTATCGTCACCTTCTAAAGGAGAGGACTAAACATTTCCAAAGTTTTATAGTAAGGGTTACCTCTCCCAGCAAATGCAAATAGACTTACCTCGGTGGCTCATCTGGCATTGTCGTGTCTGGATGTGCTACTTCGGCGAATAATTATTCATTATATTGAATTTCATTTCTTTTCTTGTATTTGTCTCAAGTACGGTTCTGTAATATAGAGCTTACACGAGGCCATAACAATTAGTATACTACGCATTGATGGGAAGAAAACACAAAAAACACGTTGAAAAATATGTCTTGTGAACACAAAGACTTTTTTGGATTTGTACTTTCAAAATAATAATGAACAGGAAATTGAGCCGAATATGCTTATAGCGAGTCCAAGTGGATTCATTTAAAACTCTGGGGACATACTCAGCGAAACGTTGTGGTAATACGTGTACTCATTTACGAACTGAAATCCAGAAAAAAAAAATTGTTTCCGTTTATGCCCTGCTGCGATTCCAACCTAATTAAACATTCCTTTTTTGGGTAGTCATGTCTGCCATTTCGAAAATACCGATGGCGTTATGAATCAAACAAACGAGCTGTATATCCCCAATATGAAAAGCTGGGAAGAGAGAGAGGGAGAGTGTATCCGCTCTTATCTTTCTGAGATTCCGGTGAATATCCGGGGATGAAGGCAGATCGGATTAAAAACATTTTTTCATTTGAAATGGACAAAGCATGACCTTGATTCCAATGGCAATATCTCATTCATGAAGCACGGAATCAGCTGGCGCCCATGTCGATTTGAATACAATAGGCTCTTGTCCACCAAAATCCTATTTTAATTAATATGCAAGTGGTCAGCTGCTACTATGTTTCGCCTATTTCAGCTTATCCACATGCGATTTCTTATTATGGTCGACGTACATGTTTTGAGCGAAATTTAACTAAAAAGATTATGAAGTATCGCTATTTCCCATACAAAGGTATTATTTTATATCTATGTCTATATAGCTATATCTAGATGTATGTCTTGGTTTAATAGTAAAGGTTAGTTGTTTAGGTTAGCATCTTTATTCAAGGTTTCTAGAGTTGGTTACTAATACTATTCATCTTTTAAAATGCTATAGAAGACAAGTCACTGGCTTTACGTTTCGTATTGTAACTAATCCGGAGTTCAAGGGTGATTCAAGCACCTTGCATGTGTTGTCAATTTCCATGGAGTTTGAATGGCATACAAATCGTGTTGTCTTGTCAGCATCATTACTTTTTATATAATTGGAAGCATGTATACATGCTATAGCATTCAACTTCCTCGATTTGGACCACCGTAACATCGTTGAATTATTGTGCTAGGTAAATTATACGGAAATACGCTTCGAAGCATTCGACCATTCCATCGTGTGCCGTCTGGTGTCTCTGTTATGGGCGGTAATGTGAGTTCACATTATTATTCGATCATTACCGTCAGTTCTAACTAACAATGCGATTTTATTTCCCACATTTCTAATTTATTTTTGAAAAAAATGGCTGCTCTGACCTACATAGGGAAAGTTCGCTGTGGCTCCATATCTACAAATGCCTGTATGCCAAATTTCATGCTTTTATGAAAAAGGCACATTTTCCCCCCATATTCAAACGTTTCGATCAAACCATGATCAGGCGATGTTGAATCGGCCATACACGTTTAACTCACGAACATTTACTTCAAAAAGAGCCAGTCCCAAGGTGTGTTCCATGCCATGATGATCTCACGGTGAAACATATTCTTATCGAATGCATAGATTTTAAGATTGTATAAGAGATACTTTTTATCGAGCGAATACTTTGGAAGATCTTTTAGTCGGGTGAGGGAGGATTGTATCTTGGGTTATTTGAGAGAAATCGGGCTGTTACATAAGTTTTAATGTGTTTTAATGCGTTGGATTACTAAGTTAGTGACTTGAGTACTTTTTGTTCGATCGTCGCTATATAGCTGTAATATAGCTGAACGCGACATTAAACCTTAATTCCCCCTCTCTCTCTCTCTCGGTGTCTCGGTAGATGGATGCCACGACAAAAATAGATTTGGAAGTAAAGCTAATCTCTATTAATTTGTATGGGTTCTACTTCGTAGGAATTTATTAGATTTCATCTGGCAAATATACATATTTTTTTCATGTATAGTTTTATCCTTATGTTTACAATCCTTATTCAAATGAGACCTGATCTGTGTGGAGTCTGTCGTTAATTTTCTGGTATTTCCTGTCGTATTTATTGTATTCTGCTCCTCCATATCTTGGAATATTTCCCCATTATTGTACCGTTGACCGCAGTAACAGTTGTTGAATAGGCATTATTAGGATATTGAAGACGTTCGCAGAGCTATTACAGGTACCCAGGCTGAGAAGTGGAAACAGATCCAACATTGACAGCTATGAAGAGTATTTATAAGTAAAAGTGGATTTACCTCCTGAAAAGGCTATGGAACTGTATATCAAAGATCATGCAGATTCATTTTTCTGGATATCAATATATCAGACAAGATATTCAAGCGAATGATATGTTTCTGCAGATACAGAGTTGAGTGTTTCGGATTTTCAAAATGGCCACCCGATTTTAATTTCGAGCAAGTTGGGCACTCGCAGCTTTGTACTAGTTAGCCACCCTATACTGCGTTACCCTTTGGTTTTTGAAAGCCGACCGTAATATTTAATTTATTATGGAATGAAAACAATAATATCGATGAAAATAAGCAAATATAGCCAACCAGATGAGTGAAATTTTTCAAAAGGTTTTCCGAAATGACATGTTGGGCCGCTGACGCGCACATAGTTTTGCGTTATTTATCAGCACTACTGCGTTGCACTTGATTTTTGATTATTATCGCCACCTTCTAAAGGAGAGAACCTTTCCACAGTTAGATAGTAAGGGTTACCTCTCCCAGCAAATGCCAATAGACTTACCTCGATGACTCAGCTGATGTTGTCTTATCGGGATGTGCTACTTCGGCGATTTATTATTCATTATTTTGAATTTCATTTCTTTTCTTGTATTTGTCTCAAGTACGGTTCTGTACTCTACAGCTTTATTACCCGAGGCCATATAAATTAGTATGGTACGCATTGATGTAAAATAAACACGTTGAAAGAAAGGCGTTATGAATACAAAGACACAGGATATTGAGCTGAATATGCTTATAGCGAGTTCAAGTGGATTCATTTAAAACTCTGGGGACATACTCAGCGAAACGTTGTGGTAATACGTGTACTCATTTCAGAAATGAGAACCCATCAAAAATATTCGTTTCCATTTATGCTCTACAGTCAATCCAACCTAATTAAACATACCTTGTGGGGTAGTCATGGCTGCCATTTCGAAAATACCGATGTTTCGAATCAAACAAACGAGCTGTATAACCCCAATATGAAAAGCTAGGAAGAGAGAGAGGGAATATATATTTGCTCTTATCATTCTGAGATTCCGGTGAATATCCGGGGATGAAGACAGATCGGATTGAAACATCTTGGATGCTTCATTTGATATTAACTAAGCATGGCTTTGATTTCGATGGCAATATCTCATTCATGGAGCACGGAATCAGCTGGCGCCCATGTCGATTTGAATACAACAGGCTATTGTCCACCAAAATCCTATTTTAATTAATATGCAAGTGGCCAACAAGTGGTTTCAATTTTGGGGATGGTTGAACGGTTTACAGGGCCACAAAATCAATCCAGCAATCTGGTGGTTTAATATTTTGACTTCCACGTTTTGTTAGCTATGTACACCACATGCAAACATACGCTCCTGAAATTGAAAATTTCTCTCTAGAGACAATTGCTAATAAAACATTGCGATGTTTGGCATATTTCAGCTTATGCACATGAAGTTTCTTATTATGGTCGACGTACATGTTTTGAGCGAAATTTATCTAAAAAGATTATGAAGTATACGCTATTTCCAATATAAAGGTATTATTTTATATCTATGTCTATATAGCTATATCTAGATGTATGTCTTGGTTTAATAGTAAAGGTTAGTTGTTTAGGTTAGCATCTTTACTCAAGGTTTCTAGAGCTGGTTACTAATACTATTCATCTTTTAAAATGCTATAGAAGACAAGTCACTGGCTTTACGTTTCGTATTGTAACTAATCCGGAGTTCAAGGGTGATTCAAGCACCTTGCATGTGTTGTCAATTTCCATGGAGTTTGAATGACATAAAAATCGTGTTGTCTTGTCAGCACCATTACTTTTTTTATAATTAAAAGCATGTATACATGCTATAGCATTCAACTTCCTCGATTTGGACTACCGTAACATCGTTGAATTATTGTGTTAGGTAAATTATACGGAAATACGCTTCGAAGCATTCCACCATTCCATCGTGTGCCGTCTGGTGTCTCTGTTATGGGAGGTAATGTGAGTTCACATTATTATTCGATCATTACCGTCAGTTCTAGCTGACAATGCGATTTTATTTCCCACATTCTAATTTATTTTTGAAAAATGGCTGCTGTGACCTACAAAGGGAAAGTTCGCTGTGACTCCATGTCTACAAATGCCTGTATGCCAAATTGCATGCCTTTATGAAGAAAGGCACATTTTTTTTACATATTGACTGGACTATTAACTTGTTTTTGTTGAAATACTTGATCGTCGCTATATAGCTGAAATACCGCTGAACGCGACATCAAACCTTAATTCTTTCTCTCTCCCTCTTCGGATATACCATGCTTCGGGCGTGTATTTGCCATAAATCTCGATCTAGGGCGTGACAAATCCCCCGAGCGTGTACATATCGGAAAATTGATCAACAGAGTTCAATTATAGCTTCAATTAGAGCTCGAATTTCCCGTTTTCTAGCGCCAAATCCGTGTCACTGGTCACCCAATATATTTCCATATTTTCTGGAGTGTAACGCATTCATTGAGAGTGGCCGTATGAATGAATGGTGCGTGCACGCACCGATGTTTGATATGGCATCGAGATACGAACTTTTGAATGATCTCAGAATTATGTATTTCTGGTTCAAGGTGGTTCCAGATAATTCATAAAATAAAATGTTTGATTGTTATATTTCGACGTGTTAAGCATTTAATTATGCTAAGCCGCTAAGCATCCAAATTGAAGGCTTAGGTTTGGCACAACCTGTTTTGTTATATGTAGTGTAATGATTTAGCCATTCTTAAATACTTGAAATTAAATAGGAATTTCATAAAAAAAATGCCTAAATTTTAATAGAAAAAAATACGTATCTGCTAATAAGTTAAATGTCATTTTCTACAAAAGGTCTCAATTGTTTTCCGAAAAATTTTGAATCGAAAAATCTAACGAAAATGGCGGATCACAAAGCTTTTCCCCGAGATAGTAGGATGCTAACATTCGTGATAACGCACAATTACGCTGATTGTGTCTGTTTGCTGGCGCTCCTTCGTTGTGGTCTCATTTTGCTTAAAATTGGAGAAGTTTTTATCATTTTAGAGCTGTTCCATATTAAGTTAATATTTTCTTGAAGTATTCATTATCATTCAAATCTCCCTTTTTTTGGTAGACACGTAGAAAAAGGCGCAGTAGATTCGATAGTAGATTCGCAGCAGATTCCGAATCTCAAAGTCGAAGAAACCTCGCACATTCATGAAAGTTCTTTGTATTATGTTACAAGCGTCTAGTCCGTCATTCATAATCCAGCCGTCGTCCATTAGAGAATATCCGCGTCCATAATCCAAAGACCTATTCCATATTCCATATAACAGTATTAGCGCCAAATTCAAAAAGACAATCATAGTATACATAAACATAGGCTTGTTTCCTGCAAGAGAGAGGCGGTCAACAGTTTTCAATGATGCCGGCAAGACATCATGATGTTCCAAAAATATCAAATCCGTATCGCTGATCAGTATTCTTAATCCATAATATTCGTTGTAAAGTCGTCATCTAAAGAATGATGTATCTCAGTCACGCCATATGTGTTATGGGTGCTGGCTCTGAAATTCAGTTTCCTCGTGCGTTATTGAAGTACCATCCATCCAGTGAGTAGACTACAGGACTCGCATACAAGCTTGTCTTTTCCCCGGCAGACATAAGCGTTAGCTTTCTTTCTGTAGCGAATAAAAAACATATTAAAATCTAGGTCACCGTACTCAGATAAACTGAGCAATCTGTTTGAATATGATTTAGTAGAAATCCACTCCACTTTGTGCTATGAAAAGACTCAACATGTAAAGTAAATAATCTAAAGTATTTTTGAATGAACAAAGTAGTCAATTTAACGGTTTTCCTGCACGAGGAAGTTTGCTATTCCGTAGTTATGAGAGCATACCCTATCACCACTGACGAAATACTTTGAAGAGTAAAATAACCCTGCAAATTTATGAAGTTTTCTCGCTGTTTTAATCCAACTACCGTAAAACCCGTCCGCCGGACGAGGAAAATGGCAAATGTAAGCAGGACATCTGAATATACGATCCTGTTTTCCTAAAGTTAAACGTGTAAAACTTGGATAGAATTAATAGACGACGACTGCTGTATTACCGAAACAGTCATAATGTTTGATAACGTTCAACAATGTGAAATGACTAAATGTCACTTTTAAGATCAATTATCATCTATAAATATTTCAAATAACCGTTCTCAAATTACATTTTTATTACATGAACAAACATCCCTCTCTCTTCACATCCCGCAAACCCCTCACCCGTAGCTCGGAACCATCTCAAACATTAATGAATCTAAAGTTCTTATCATGTTACTGTATAATATGTGGAAATGTCAATCTATTATCGCAACTCTGTGACCGAAAGGTGGACGTATTGTCTCAAAATAGATGCGTTCATTTGATTATGAAAAAATACAGAATGAAGCGGGGAAGCTTCCGACTGTTATACGCGATCGGTATTAGTCACATGCCTAAGTTGCTAAGGCGTAGTTTTTAACATTTATATGCATGCAGGGTTATGTCCATGTCATTATTTATGGTCTTGTTTTATTGCATATGGTTTGTAATAATGAAGCAGAACGTCTCTGTGTCTATACGTCTACAGTGAATGCTTTACTGGTAGGAATGCTTTACTGGTAGAAAATCGGAACGGAAATATGTGTAATCCAGGTCTGGTGCCCTCCACGGATATTCACGCAGACGTACATGTATATACATGTACAGCTTTCAGATTTGAGGTTCGTTGTATCCAAATTGTATGTATTGTAAACTGTGACAAGGTTAAACAATAATGTAGGTTTTTACCTCCGTCGATCAGACGGAGGTCTAGGAGCGCAACGTGAAATCTCCCGCCAAATAATTGTCATACCCACGACTCATAGTATTTCCAATAGGGATCGTCATGGTTCCCGACGAAATCTTGAATCTTTCTTTGGACACAAATGAATGCTTACGTCACAAAAGGTGTGTATCCTTTGCAGCGCTTCCACCGGGTCTCTTTATTCGAGGGTACTAAATTCGCGCGTGTACTTGAAGCTTCGCGCTGGTACAGTTGCGCTTTCATAAAAAGTAAATTTTCACGAAAGAAAAACTCGCATTCCAGATAGTATAATTGGAAACTTCCTCGAGAATCTCTGAATCGGCAAAAAGATAAAGGACGAGTGTCATTCACCAGGATGCGAGTCGGAAGTGAGAAGTCAAATTCAAAGTCAGAGGTCAAAAACGTAAAACTCCGAAGAACTCTCTCGGCTTTTTCTTTTCTTTTTTTTTAGTTGGGGGGTGAGGGTTGGGGAGATAGCGACTGAAAAAATATATCTTCCCATGCTTCAATCGTTATCTGTGAATCCGATCAACAACCTAGCCGGATAATCTGTCAAAAATTATCCGTCGTCTGGGTAAGGTTGAAGGGTCATCGGAAGTTCGAACTGTGATACAGGCAAAAACTGTTGTTGTTGTAGTCTGGAAAAATAACTCTGCCTCACGAGGCGCTCTCTCGGCTTTTTCTTTTCCTTTTGTTTGAAGATGGGGGGGGGGAGATAGCGACTGGAAATATATATCTTCCCATGATACTTCAATCGTGCGCTCATGAATTCCACGGAAAAGCGGACATTGCTAAACAGCCCTTTTTCGCATAAAATTCACTCCACATTCTGTCGTAGACCCTATATTAGCATGCTGTTTGTTCTATTCGCTTCCTATGATCCCCGGGAACAAGCCAATAATAGAGAAGATGTGTTTTAATAGCGAAATATTTTTCCCGCAATTTTTTAACATGAAGAACTCGGGAAATTCTAAATTGTCAAAGAAGAAAAATTGCACTTTACTGAAAACTATACTATTTTGAAACATCTGCAGAAAAGATATGCATGTGGCGGGAGCTGTATACCTTAGTTTTAATTTTCTAAGTAGAAGAGATAAATTCACTCTAGGAATATTTTTTTGAAGAAAATGTGTAATTAATAAAGCACTTTTACCGATAAGATTTAAAAAGAGCACTCGTGATTCCATCACGATTTTTTGTCGATTCCGTCACGGACTAGATTTAACCCCTGGGATGATCCAGTCGCGTTTTTCTCACGATGAAAAAAATCTTATCATCCTTGGGTACTGTATGTTAGTAAGAGATGTCATATAAGAATAGCCAGATTGAAACAGAGCAGCAAAAAAATAGACAAGCAACACTAGTCAAGAGTCATGTCCGTTTCAGGTGATTCCGTCACGAACATTTCGAAGCATGATTTACTGAAAATGCTGGATCATCTGTAGATTTTTCATGGATCCGTAAACAGATGTCATATAGAATAGCAAACTAAACTTGAAACTACATGGGTATGACCACGGAACTTCCGAGTACATGACTTTGAATAAAGAAAAAGTCTTCCCAACGGTGATTCAGTCACGGTGGAATTCATGATCTGTGAATCCGATCAACAACCTAGCAGGACAATCTGTCAAAAATTATCCGTCGTCTGGGTAAGGTTGAAGCGTAATCGGAAGCTCGGACTGTGATACAGGCAAAAACTGTTGTTGTTGTAGTCTAGAAAAATAACTGGCATGCACTCTATGGAGAAGGGCCTCGTGAGGCACAAAGTGCAATTTTTTGTTGTTGTTTATCTGCAAATCCGCTCAACTCGATGGGTATCTTTCACTTGTTCTCACAGTTGCCTGGCCTGTGTGATATTGGGTGGTCGAAGCCTACGTATAGTTTTTTTCAATGAATTATGGAAATTAATATAAACATATATTTTTTTAAATAGATTTTTTTATAAGTGTATTTCTCTTTCATCTTTGGCTCAATTAAAGTCATTCTCTAAAATGTGAAGCCGAGTTAATACAGTTTTTAATTATCTACCAAACCCTGTCCTCTATGACATAGAATAAAAGAGAAGTTGAGAATAGAACCGCTCAACACAGTCATTTCTAAACATCAAGTTGTACATAAGTATTTTTACTTACTCTGTACAAGCTGAGAGCATTTTTGTGGCTTTTGAAAATTTTGAGATTTTTGCGAGTCTGTCCATATTTAATTTAGCGACGTCCAAGCGAGCTAATGTACGCGCGTTATATTCATATCAAGTATGGTGCGGCTTGTGTTCAATGAGGCTTGGAATGTTTATACAATTAATTTTCTTCTCACTGTTACACAATAAATATTGGCTGCGTGGAATCCAGTCATTTGTTCCATAGGGGCAATATTCTCATCAGCCATCACCATTCAATGTGAATGTGATACATGTACAAGTCCATGGTCATTGATACAGTAAGGTGAAGGCGAAGGTGACCTGTAACACCAGTATACAAAATTATACCGAGCGCATTGAATCCTCATCATATGATGTTGAGACAGATCAGAACGAAGTGTCGGTAAAATCAGGTGTGTTTTGAAGAGCATTCTCTCATCAATGATGATGCTATACTGTACACATACAAAATATGAAGTGTTGCTGTGTTGGGCCTATAGCACAAAATCACAAGCAAGTTGGTACAACTAGGCACACAGGGTCTCATTTCTGTCGCTAACGTGTTGATTTGGGTGAGGGGATCCTCTCATGGGGAGGTGTGGGTGGGATGGGGCCTAATGTCTCAAGCACTTTTCCAGGTTTTCCATCAATATACTCTATTCCATACCCCAATATTTCAAGCACGTCAAATCAAACAAAAATTATTTGCTGGGAATGTGACTTTCACATCCCTGTCTGGACATGCTAGTGAGGAACCCTCAATCCCAGATTAATTACCATTGATGAAGCTAACGTCCAACAAATGCAAAATTGAGCTTGGCATCCGGCCGTATGTTATTCAGTGATGTATTACGCTACGGACCCTGTTGCCTCGACGGAGGTCTTTGCGCTCATCCAGCGCTTGTTTATCGATTATATCGGTCTTTTCATCAATCAAATAAACAAATGTCGTTCAGCATAGTCTTGTAACATACAGATAAATATATGGTACGGATCACAGGGCTATCTTGGACCAAATCTATTTTGGACCTGTCATGCCGTTACACACGCAGCTCTCATGGATAACGACATTTTTACACACGTTTTTGTAAAGGAAGTTAAAGCTCATCAGTGTTCACATTTCAGCCATCTATACCATTGTTTTCTGACGATAAATATAGTCAGAGAACAACCTGCTGTTTTTTTTTACCTCAAAGTACACAGATAAACCAAATGCCTATAAAATACCCTTCATTTATCAAGTAGACATTCTTGGTCAGTTCTATTTCACCCGTTGTTGTACATGACTTAAATATATGAATAATTAGTCAATGACTAATGTCATCAATTGTAGTTGAAATTGTATTTAAAACAAATTGGAAATTTCCAAAATAGCAGGCTCACTGATACTGCAGACATTTTAATTGATCTGTCAATGCTCTGAACTCGCAGATGGAAACACCGATAACTGCAAAAAATGTGTCAAAAATCAGCTCCGAGTAGCAAATATCTGATGCCATTTTTGATCACAAATGGTCCACTATCTTGTAAATTACACGGGAATCACCTCCAAAATCTTCGCTAAGTCCATTTCAAGACATTAGTTTCAGGCGTGTGTGTATAGAACTAAGTCTTTAATAAGCCTCTCGATGTATGCCCCCTTCCTCAATATATATGTGGCTATCGTACTCATCTTTATAGTTGGGTCATAACAATATAAACAAAATTTCATTGGCTGCTTTGAAGTATTTACGTCAGATGGAGCTATGCCAACATTTATTGCAAATGTACATTTCAAAACAGGGTACATCGTAACTTCACTACATCGATAATATATCAACCTGTCAGACAAGTTTGTTTAATATTCGGGCTATTTATGATTATGTATATCGTATAAATTTAACATTTTAGCTCCCCTCTTCAAATCTCAAAAATAAATTGTAAGCAAGTGGCCTCCTAAATCATATTGTAAATAAGTAAGCGAAACACGGTATACAGAACATTTTCAGTACTTCCGTGTTGAAGATAATACTGAGATCTCAATGACCGTAAACGTTGCCAGTGCTCACTAAATTTTCGGCAGAATTACTTGAAATTCCCATAAAATATTTTACAACACATATAAGGGAAGTGGGAAGAGGTGCCGACATACTGACTGCGTCACATGACTTCACAGAATAGTCCTCTGGTTAACCTATTCTAAAGCACATACCAAGAATCTAACGATTCGTGATATGTGTTGTATCTCAGGTACGCTTTTATTGTACCTGTTCATGTGGCAACTTGGATGATATGACCACACGGCCCCTAGCACCGGCATAAGCGGTATTAGATACAAATCTAGAGAGCTATGATGGAAATGCTCTGACAACTCGTATACTGGTAATTGGTGAGCTGTTTCGCTGTGACAACTCGTACATTGGAGATTGGTGAGCTGTATCGTCGTCAGATGTAAATGACGGCATTTAACACAAAAGACTAGTCTGTAAGGCCCGATGTCGACCCAGCATCAACTTCCCACAAGTGCCAACATATATCAAAGACCAAAAGGTCTGTACAGGGGGCGGGCCTCGGGGACGAAACGTCCACCAGCAGAATCTCGCCATATACAGGAAAAAATTACAACACATATAAGGGAAGTGGGAAGAGGTGCCGACATACTGACTGCGTCACATGACTTCACAGAATAGTCTTCTGGTTAACCTATTCTAAAGCACATACCAAGAATCTAACGATTAGTGATATGTGTTGTATCTCAGGTACGCTTTTATTGTACCTGTTCATGTGGCAACTTGGATGATATGACCACACGGCCCCTAGCACCGGCATAAGCGGTATTAGATACAAATCTAGAGAGCTATGATGGAAATGCTCTGACAACTCGTATACTGGTAATTGGTGAGCTGTTTCGCTGTGACAACTCGTACATTGGAGATTGGTGAGCTGTATCGTCGTCAGATGTAAATGACGGCATTTAACACAAAAGACTAGTCTGTAAGGCCCGATGTCGACCCAGCATCAACTTCCCACAATGCCAACATATATCAAAGACCAAAAGGTCTGTACAGGGGGCGGGCCTCGGGGACGAAACGTCCACCAGCAGAATCTCGCCATATACAGGTAAAAATTACAACACATATAAGGGAAGTGGGAAGAGGTGCCGACATACTGACTGCGTCACATGACTTCACAGAATAGTCTTCTGGTTAACCTATTCTAAAGCACATACCAAGAATCTAACGATTAGTGATATGTGTTGTATCTCAGGTACGCTTTTATTGTACCTGTTCATGTGGCAACTTGGATGATATGACCACACGGCCCCTAGCACCGGCATAAGCGGTATTAGATACAAATCTAGAGAGCTATGATGGAAATGCTCTGACAACTCGTATACTGGTAATTGGTGAGCTGTTTCGCTGTGACAGCTCGTATATTGGAGATTAGTGAGCTGTATCGTCGTCAGATGTAAATGACGGCATTTAACACAAAAGACTAGTCTGTAAGGCCCGATGTCGACCCAGCATCAACTTCCCACAAGTGCCAACATATATCAAAGACCAAAAGGTCTGTACAGGGGGCGGGCCTCGGGGACGAAACGTCCACCAGCAGAATCTCGCCATATACAGACTTTTGTCTTTTTGAATTTGGTGCTAATACTGTTATATGGAAATGGAATAGGTCTTTGGATTATGGACGCGGATATTCTCTAATGGACGACGGCTGGATTATGAATGACGGACTAGACGCTTGTAATTCCAAGTGATAGGTTTCGCGTTCAAACACACGTAATGCTTTAAAATCTTGTTGTGAAAACCTTTCATTGCATGCGATAGCTGACATATTTGCAGAAAAGGTTACCTTTCGCTATCACTCTGGATCTTGTACTTGGAAATGGCGGCATTGCCGTTATTCCAAATCACTGTTTCCAGATAATTACGATCTGACAATTCTCTCGCATCAATACTCTTTAGGTATGCGATTTTGTTTGAGGAAGCATCATGATCATTTTTGTATGGAAAACGGTAGCGGCCACTCGCCTTCTGGCATACTCGCCCTAACAATGAATTTGACGTCCGTCCATTAAAACTGTCCGCCATAAATTATGTCTAGTTTGTTTCAACTTACCGCGACGAGGAAGTAGATTCATACAATGGTTTTCACGAGTGCCTACTCCGTCAATTTTATTATGTTCGAGTTTTTGACCGTATCATATCGTCGAATGTGCCATCTCGACCAATTTATTGCGCATTGTCAGCACTATCGACAATATACTACTGTCTATCGCCTATTTAACTATGATCAGATTCCGTCAATTTCACGAAGTATAGTTAACGATGTACACTTCAAAACGAAGCTTTACAATAAAACTAAACTACATTTTTATTGAAAGCTTATGAATACAGCGCTGTAGTTAAATGTGAAACTGTCCACCAACGGATATTCTTGATATCACCAATCTTTTACGTACTGGCACTGGCCCTATTGCTTCAAGTTTCCCCTATACAGCGAATGGTCTCAGCTTTTTTCCAGTTTGAGGGCGGTTCCATGGAGGATCATCCGTATCTCATATTCGCGAATATGGTTCTTCTCAATACAAAAGAGTCAGAGGTAAAATATGGTCAGCTGTTGGAAATTGTGAAAGAGATGCCAACGGAAAACCGGTGGCCCAAGGTGCACCATTTTATGGGGATATTGGCAGGAATCTTTCTGGTTTCAAATGTATGTGAATAAGCTCTGTATTGATGGACAAGTTGGGTTAATATGCTTTAAGTATTTTATCACAACCTGGATGGATATGGACGCTCACTGTCAGCAATGTAACTCCTTCGGTCAGAAGATGGACAATGGTCTCGGGTTATCAAGACTGTCGAGATTTACGCCCACAATGATATACATTTGAAGTTATCTGTGGAGACGGCGAGCAATTTTCTTGTCTCTGACTATCAATAATGTAAACAGACTTCCTAGTTGTCGACAATTAAAGCCTATCCGGTCAGCCTGAATACAGTATGACAACAAAGCATACTGGCATCATGGGATTTCTACAATGTCGAAAAATTTCACCTATGGTTTTCAGGGGTCATCGCTTCCGATAACAAAACTCGTTGTGTCACCAGATTTGCGTTACATTTGGAGAGGATTCATAGGTAGGCATATCCAACACTGTCATTTGAATGTGTCTTTCAATTTTTTACGGGAAATTCGTTTATGGACCACGACTAGATATTGAATGTCCGCCCTGACGCTGTTCAAGTCAGTATAAATGTATTCTGTATTACGCAACAGAGCAGTCGTCAACCTTTGTTGATGATGGCAGCAAGAAATCGTCACGTTCTATACGTTAAGTCCTTATCACTGACGATGATATATACATATACTTTAGTACTAAGAAATAACCACCCTGTAGAGAAGGTAAAAGTAGTACTCCCATGTGAGGATAAGTATCCCAGGAACTCTATTTCACACAGAGTATAATTCGTCGCATAAAATAAGTTGAATAACCTGTAAGCAGATCAACATGATAAACAATCTTAATGGAACCCTTGAGGCAGGATACCGATGTAGCAAACTTGGAAAGAATCCATTCAAGTTTTTAAAAGTAAGTCTTCGGAAACAATTTTAAATTGGCCCCCATAATGTGGTACGAGATGTAATCTCGTAGGATTTTCCTGCGAAAAATGACTTTTTTTTGCTTTATCGGATTGTTTGGGGTCAAACTATTGAGAGATGACGGGGTTCAAATTTTCCGACCCCTAGTCCGTTCCATCCCGTGATCCCACAGGACCCCCCTACATCTAACTTCGTTAATAGTTAACGCTTTTTCACAATTTTGGCGTGATTTTAGGGGTTTTCGATGAAGTTGAGTTCATTTATAGCACGTTGGAAGAAAGCGGAAGTTGTTATCAGCAACTTTCATTTACGATTGACGTTGACGTCAAGGTCACGGTAGTTTTTGTGAAAGTGACAAACCTAGACATATAGTTCTTTTTTCTCCAGGAATTTAAAATAGGGGAAGATAATTGATGTCCTCTCTATTGTGATGGGCCAGTTCTTTCTTGACATAAGGGCACTTAAGAAGTAACCGGAAGTCATAATCCTGGACTTACCTTTAAGATTTCCAGAAACGGCGACATCACTGGAGACCATTCGTTCACGTAACAAAGGCGATTGAAAGACAATTTTTATAATGTTAATGTTTTTTGGTGTGTTTTCGATGACTTGATAGGGCTATTATATCCTAGCTCTGATATATTTATAGCTAATACCGCTCATATATTTGTAGCTAATACCGCTCAAGCCGGTGCTAGGGGTCGAGTGGTTATATCAATCAATATGTCCGCATGACCAGCTACAATAAAAGCGTGGCTGTGATATAAATAATCACATGGATCACTTTTGGTTCTTTTGGTATTTTTAAAAACATGCACTCAGTGTATTCGTCTGTGAAGTCATATGACTTCTTGTCAGGACGCCAGCATCGTTTTTCAACACTCTTTCAATGTTACGTTTAATTAGGTAAGATTGGTTATTGTGAAAGGTCTCCATCATCCAGTCGTCATGTCTGAGAGCAGTGTATGGATAATCTGCAATGAGGGTGTCACCTTCAGCAAGAGACTGGTTAACAATCCTGATAGGATTGAAGATCTTATTCATTGTTGTGATGAGCAATTGGCTTTAGCTGACCTCGATATGAAACAGCTTAGCGATCGCTTAAGTAGCTTTGGTGAATCTGTCCAACGGTCATACGAGTTTCCATGCCCGATTCTCTAACACTGAGTGGAAATACCATTATTCTAATTTTCTGATTCTTTGACGCTTGCTCCATGCAAGCATTTGGCTGCCTTTGTTCTCCACTAGGCGGTCCACATGATACTCTTGGCTGTTGCCTAGGTGACCATGTATGTTAGGTTATCTGTTCTTCTAACAATAACGAAAGGGCCCTTCCACTGTGATGTAATTTTTATAACAAACCCGGCGTTTCCTCACCGGGCTATACAGCCAAACTGCATGTCCAGCCTTGAGAGTCCTCTCTTTAGACATAATATCATAATGGCGTTTCTGATACTCCGCTTTCTGCTTGAGGACGCGATGAGCAACGTCATCCCCGGTATACAGTCCATCTCCAGGTCCTCCCACTCGGTGACTGGATGAGTGCCTGAAGATGCCTAACAACCTGTCTGCCGAATACCATCATGTTTAGATAATTATTTGTGCTTGGATATCTAGATGCCCTTTATCCCATCTCCTGGAGAAGGAACACATCCCATTTGTGTTATTACTTTCCACAATACATTGTCAACATAGTTACCACAGTTTTGTTCAATCTCTCGACAGTCCAATTTGGTTGAGATCGCATGCAAGCGGTTCCTGTCTTGATAATTTGGAGACTGTCACAACTTTGTTCCCTGGTCTAAGCTTCATCTCTTTGATGAAGCAATCTGTAATTATCAGGAGATACTTACTACCCCTGTACGTAAGAGGTAGGGAGCCTAAAATTACAACTACCATCCTCTCCATTGCCTCTTCAACAAGACACATTTTGGCCTTACATTCTTAGGTGTTCTTCTAGCAGTGCATTTGTCACACCGAATACGGTATTCTCTATCACGCTTGATAGTAGGCCAGCAGAAAGCCTGCGCGATTCGACATTATGTCATCTCCAAAGTGTCCAACAGATGGGATATCAAGATAATACATGACCACATCATTCCTATATGCTAGGGGCACTATCAGCTGATACACCGTCCTTCCAGAACTGTCAACCCAGGATCGATGTAACATGCCTCCAATCATATTCAGTCTGAGCCAATGGCGCCAAAGGGTCTTGAAGAAGGAAAACAGATGAGAAATTGTGGACCGCGCGTGTTGGTCTTTTCCTTCCTCGGAGATAAGTGAGATTTGACCAATGTTTTCATCCTTTATTTGCCTCAGCATTAGTTCACTGGGTGTCCAACCTCCCAGTAATACCATGCTTTGTGTAGGTCCCTCTGTTACGGGTGTATTCCATCTGCTTACTGCCATTGCTTGCCCTGCAATATCTCCTCAGATTGAAACTGAGTATCTGCCGTTTGACGGGTAACCTCTTCTAAGTCGGTCATTCGAGTGGTGCAATTTGGCACATGCCGTACTTGTCCTCATCACAATGCATCCGCATTATCATGACTGTGTTCAGCCCGATGTGTTACCTCTGAACTGTATGCCTTGCAGTTTGGCCAGTATTTTTTTTATCCAACTCACAGCGACATTATCAGTTCTCAATAGTATGTTCTGTCCATAAATATTTGGATGGAAGTGCTTTGTGTGCAACAACAGCAGCAAGTTGTTCTTTCTGGTGATACAGTATACCCGCTCGTGCTTATTTAAGACGCGGCTCGTGTAAACTGACTCGCTCTGTGTCATTCTGTTCCTGGGAAAACACGGCCCCCATTGCCTGGTCACTGGCACCAGTGTTAAAAACGAAAACCTGTTTGGGAGTGGGTATATCAGTATATGGGGCGGGGGAGGGGGGTCAATGAGCCTTCCTTGTGCTCCTTGAATGGCTCATCACACTCGGCATTCCAGCTGAATTTAGCTCCTTTCTCTGTAAGCTTATGAAGAGGTCGTGCCCTTACCACGAACCGGCTGACGAAATGACGGTAATATGAGCATAATCACAGGAAGCTCCTGACTTGTTTAGCGTTGAACGGTTGAGAGCATTCTTGTACTGATGACAATTTTCCAGGGTCTGTGTGAGAACACTCTTGACATACTAGCTGTCCTGGATATTTTGTTGATCTTTGGAAATAATACAGTTTGAGGTTTTAGTTTTAACTGTGCCTCCTTGAGCCTCTTGAAGACTCATTCCAGTCTCTTTATCACCTGCTCGAAAGATTGGTAAAGATGGCAGAGCTGCATCAGATGTACTTGGAATCGGCACAGACTGAGAAGTCAATAGAAACAACAAAATTGCTACAAGAAAGGACAAATGGGTATATTATTGGGCTAGCTAGGGAATGAAACGTTACGGGAGGGTGTTTCTTGGAGGGAAAAGCGTCCACCTCCCAAATATAAATATCCAAGGTAGTATATATCGCTTTGAAAGTATTATAAATACATGTACACTCGACCTCATTGAAACCCCCTTGAATCGCCTCCAAGATTGTGAAAATCGGTTCACTATTAGCGGAGCCAGTGGTAGATGGGTCCTGAGGGGTCACACGATGAAACGGATCCCCCAAAAGGGGGTTTAGTGGTCGGAAAATTTGAACCCCATCATTTCCCCATAGTTTGACACCAAATCAATCCGATAAAGCAAGAAAATCAATTTTGGCATAAAAGTCCTACGGGAGTTGTTTTGATGACATCTCATACCACACTCCCTGGTGGCGCCACCTTTTGGGGGATCGGCATGAAAAACAATTCCAAACGAGATATTGAGGCGAGGTACCCACATACGAAATTTGGAAAGAATCAGTCTAGGTTTTCAAAACTTATTTTCTGGAAACACTTTTGACTTAGCCTTCCGCGCCATTTGTACACAAATCGACTCGAAAAACAATCTCAAGCGAGATGGTTAGGCAGGGGACCCACTTACCAACTTCGTAAACATGGGTCTGTGCCTGATAAATCAAGCCCATTTTGGGTTGAAATTCATTGAGAGGTGGCAGAATTATACCAACATTGCAGACTAAACACTAATTTCAACTTTCTGCTAAGATAATTTGGATGCATAATCTTAAACGCAATATATGAGGGTCAGGCGAGGGCTAGTTTTGGAGATAGAGGGTGTGGCTGAGCTCCCTGGGGGTTGGAAAATGCTATCCTTGAGGGTAGTGGTAGATATGCGGACATGAAGGCCATAGAAAACTCCCTGCCCATGAGACGACCATAATGACAACTGCATATGCCATCAGCTTTTACACTGAAGAACCACAAGGTTGAATTCAATTCATTTGAAGAAATTGATCATATGCACAGTGTGCAGCCAAACTTCAGGAACTCATTTTTAATATAGTAAGTTACATGCGCGGACACAAATGGTTCATGCAAAAGCTTTAGTGTAAATTATATGATGTGAAATAGTGATTTGCTAGGCGACACGAAATTCAAAACTAACATGGGTTCGGTACTGCGGGGATTCTACCGCCAGTTATTTTATATTATACTTCTCAAAAGCTCGTGCAAAAGCTTTAGCGTAAATCATATGATATGGAATTGAAGGAAATGGTGTCCTTCATCTTAGGCGACACGAAATTCAACAAAATTAGGGGTTCAGTACTGCGGGAACCCCCGCCGATTATTTCATGTTTTACTTCTGAAATAAAATAATGGCATCAACCTATTAGTTATTACCATGGAGGAATATATTGTAGGTGATTCGGCAGGTGTGTGTATAAACAATGTACAGTGCATCTCATGGCGTAGTTAGGTTAGTATCACGTGAGGCTGAGAATCATCTGTGACAGTTGGATGTCAGGGGTGGGGACATCCTCCCGAGGGTAGTGCATAGGTTGAATAAGTGTAGCATCATATAGTCTCCCAGAATATATGAGAATTAGAAGGGGCGGGTGGGGAGAGGGGGTTCGGGCGGGACCTAGTTCAGGAGACATAGCATGGGGCCGAGAAGCTCCGGACAGGAACAATTTAATAAGTCAAAAACAACTTTTTTGGACAGGGAGAAGAAAAGTGGCAGGGAAAGGAACATACACAAACATCATTTAAATCTCCATATTGAGCTTTCCACAGCTAGAGCTACAGGCTCGTTGAAAATCTATTCAGTTTTTCATGAATTATTGTCCGAAAATTAAATTTTAACATTGTCCCCAGGTATCGCCACATATAGGTAGGATCAGCACAAAAAACGACAATCACATGACCTTGTTAGCTATATCTCCTACCCCGATTTGGCACTGAGATGTTCTTGAATTAATGTATCTATATCAGTGGCTTTAAAATCTGCAGGGCCACTGTTTAATTCGCTTGTTGAAGAAATGAATATATGTTTACATGTTCCAGGGCTTAAAATCACAAAACTGTACACAATTGAATGGCCTGGCTGTAAACTAGGAACTGAATGTACTTTAGATGAAACTGACTTCAGACTATTTTGACAGTCATAGCTGTGAACCAGGAAGAGAGAGAGGGAGACAGAGAATTAAGGTTTAACGTCGCGTTCAGCAATATTTCAGCTATGTAGCGACGATAAAGTGTGAACCAATCACTGATGTGCTATCTGTGCAAAGGAGAATATATATTTGGTACCCAAACAGAGGCAAACACTTTACCACGGGTTCAGATGGAAATTTTGCATATAACAGAAATTGTAGAAAAAAAACCCCACAAGTATCCGGTTTCGGACAAAGCTTAAAAACAATAGGTGTCTTCCCCTACACAAGAGCACTACGCACACCAAATTTGAAGTTGACTGACCGAGGCATTCGGAAGTTATCCGACGGTAAAGATTGAGCAAAAGGTAAATTTGCATATAAGCATTCAAATGTTATCTTATGGAAAAGAAAAGTTGGGGGAAAAAAGAAGTGGAGGAAGCGGAAGAAGCAGAAGAAAGAAGAAACTGACAAACACATGAGGCATCCCTAGATGCTGTTCATTGTTTAGGTTAAAATTCCATTAAAACCCATTATTTGCACACATATTAATGGGGTGTAATTTCCGATAAATTCATCGAAAACATTAAAAATCTCCCACAGTCAACTTTCTCCCACAAATATTAGGTTCTACCTAATGAAAAGATTGTGTCTGTTAAGTGATATATTATCCGTTGGCATTTTGTAACAAACTTGGGGTTTACTATTGATTCTCAGGTGAGATTTTTGTAAGCATTACCTCAATAACCGTGAAAGGCGTACACCCATAATTCATTTTGAAGGGTACTATTAGTACAGGCAGTGACCCACAAGAGTCGTGTACATGACACGGATTAGTACAGTCAAAACTCCCATGAACCAGTTAGTGCGTGTACAGCCGAAGCCGCAGTGGGGTATGGAGTGGACTCACGGTGTAATTTGCTCCCTGGTCTGCGTTAGCTTGATATCTATCTCTTCTACGAACGGTATGTGTATTTATAAAATTAATGTTAAGTTTTTCTTATAACACGCAATATGAAAGGCAATACCTGCATCATCAATCCAATCAAGAAGATATAGTTAACTGTATCAGCCCGTAAGAAGACAATATTAAAAAAATGTTTCAGATCATAAGACCACTTTAGCACTGTTGTACAGGAGGTCTAATACCCTGCGGATCGCTTTATCTGTAGGGATAAGTGGTTGGTATAGTTAGCCTCATTAAAATAAGAACACATACACAGCACACCTAATATAAAAATACAAATAACTTAAATATATTTCCACACACGAGAATAACAACAACAACAATGGTATTATATTTGTCAAATTAATACGAATTTATTTCTTGTGTCAGTCCTATCAAGAGGATATAGTTTGTTTGTTTTTCTGGGTTTTTTTTCAGCCAAAAAAAAAAAGGATATAGTTAATATATCAGTCTATCAGACTGGGTTGATCCAGTGTAAAGGACATATAACATTACAATATCAGATCATACAACAAATAAACTCCACTGTACAGGATGCATTTACATGTATCGAATCAGTTCGTCTTTAGGGAAAACTTGGTATAGTTACCTAGCAGACCCACTATAATAAGAACATTATGCTCAAACCTACCCATTATATACAACAATATTAACATGGTGTGCTTCCACACATAACAAAAACAAAAAGAACAACAACAACAAGATATCCAACAAGAAACACTGATAACTTTGTATCTAAAACCAAATACGAATAACTGATCACAGGCTACTAGGTTATCAGACGTCAGACCCAAATGCACAACTTCATCAGGCTTGCTGTTTAAGGAGCTTAGATTATATGTCCATTGCCTATCGATAAAAAAACTTCCAAATGAATTTGATGAAATCCTTATCCTTATATTTTATTTTGGATTACGTCCAGCAAATAGAAACTAAACTAAAATCTCTTGTCTTATGTATTTTATTCCTGCTTGAACTTTAGCGCTAATAGCTGCGAAATTCCTTTCTGGACGACGGATGTTCACTTGAAGACATTTTGAATTGATGCTAACTGTCACACGCAATAGGTCTTTCGATTATTGACGCGAAATTAATTTATGGACGACGATTGAATATTGAATGTCGGATCTGACGCGTGCTACTGATTGCCGCCTTCATAGGTAATGTTCTTCATTTTCGTGATTTGCACGAACGTATGTTTATTCGACTCCTACAGTGTTGTCAGCGCCAGATATTTCCAAATATTGCCGTGTCTATGACGATGGTGATTTTTCTGAAATATATTCAGATCATTGGAGAAAATGCATTCAGATTAGAGCACATCCTATACTGTTCGTAAACTGTTATCTCGTGTAGATTTTTAAAGATGTTAACTACCGATACATATATCTCGCTTAACTGCTTATTCAGGTGAACCTGAATTTTTATTTATTTATTTAATCGATACAAGGTCAACAGGTCCGAAACCCAGTAATAGACCAGGTAAACACTATATACGACATTTAACATAAACAATGACTTTGAGATTAGAAGCATAATGCTTAATAATATAATAGTATGCTAGTATATACATAGATAAGAAACGCGTGTATGTAAACAAATTATTAATATGGCATAACATCAAAATCGGCTTCTTAAAAGCACATTTCTATATAAATATGTCAACGTTTGCCTTCAGACTAACGTTATTAAAGTAAACACTTGGTAAACACATATATGCAATATATATAGATAAGAAGACCATACGTTTTAATAGACAACTTTATGAACATTCTAAAGCATTTAAAATCTGTTTCTTAAATTTAAACTTTGATGTAAATATGTCTACGTTGGCGTTAAGAGAAATATAATTGAAGTAAAACACGTGACGGTGCATAAAAGTTGACCTGGGATAAAACATAAGAGGTGTCAAAACGGCTATTTAAAACAGTGTAGAAAAGAAAGATCTAAATACTTCCGTCTATCTTTCAAACTTAAAAGCGAAAAAGATTTACAAACACCTGTATATCCCACGATAAAGTAATTCGTACCAGTTTTGAAACACAAAAATCTAAGAAAACATTTCTGAACACGTTCAACTTCCATCGAAAGTTCTTTTGCATGTGGTGACCAAACCACAGAGCAATAATCTAATTTGCTTCTAACCGATGAAATATAAAGGGATTCGAAAGAATCTGGATTGGTAAAACTCTTACAGCTTCTTTTAATAAAACCTAATATCTTAAAAGCTTTAGCAAATATGTTCTCGACATGGGGTTTAAAAGAAAGGTCGGTAGTTAAAATTACACCTAAGTCATTAACTTGATATACTCTTTCCAAATCTCGAACCAATATTTTATAACAATAATGTAGAGGGGTTTTCGTCGTCGTGAAAGATATAACATGGCATTTAAGAATGTTTAGGTTCCGCTTCCAAAGTTTACACCAATGTACAAGATAAAATATGTCTGTCTGTAAACGAATACAATCTTCAACTGTTAAAACTTCCTTTAAAAGTTTGGAATCATCCGCGTACATAGATATATGGGAAAACTGTAATCCATGTGGCAAATCGTCTACGTATAAAATAAAGATAAGAGGTCCCAAGATAGACCCTTGAGGGACTCCTGACGATACATTTATCGAGTTGGATTTAAAACCATTGATAACAACATGTTGAGTTCTGTCTGACAAATAGGAAGCAAGAAACTGTAGCAAAGTACCATTAATACCAAAACTTCTTAATTTATGTATCAGTAATTTATAATTTAAAGAATCGAAAGCCTTGGAGAGATCGATATATACACTATCTACCTGTTTACGTGAGTCAATAGCTTGTGATATCTTGTCAACATACTCGATAAGATTTGTAGCCGTGGATCTACCTTTATAAAAATCGTGCTGACTCTCCGTTAAATAAGGCTTTACATGATTAAAAATCTGTTCGTGTATAAGTTTCTCTATAATTTGAAAACAAAGGTAAAAGTGACACAGGCCTATAATTTTCTACATTACATTTGTCGCCACCTTTAAAAATAGGAATTACATTCGCCATTTTAAAAACGTCAGGGAAAACACCAGTGGCTAGGGATTTCTTAAAAATGACAAACAGAGGCATGGCCAGTTGTTCAGCACATTCAGCCTTAAATTAAATCAAGACCACAAGCTTCACGGGGATTTGTTTCTTTTAAAAGTCTAACAACATTAATGTTTGACAAAGAACAATTAACATGAGAGGTTATATCAGGATATTGTTCTGGGTCAGTATCGTCGTTGACACTACTGAAATATGTAGAAAAAGCATTTGCAACATCAAGTGGACATTCTGCTAACACGTCTTTGTAATATACATTGTTCGGAACTGACCCAGATTTACATTTCGTCTTAGCGAAAGACCAAAACCGTTTACTGTCATTGTTCACTTTATTTTCAATTAGGGATATGTACTCAGTATATTTAAAGTCCTGCAATAATTTAAAGCAATATCTGAGCTCAGAAAAACAGTGTATGTCATCAGGATGTTTTGTCCGTTTAGCTTTCTTGTTGGCTTTTTCTGTGTCTTTCGCTAAACATATGAAATCGCCGTCGTACCAGGGTGGGAAATGTCTATTCTTGACTTTAACTGTTGGCACGCATTCGTTGAATTCGTTTGAACTGTATCTTCAATCGGTTCAGTAGTTTCCACGGAGATGAACTTTAAAGATTTTCGGCTTAATCCTAGATGACTGTCATATGGCGTGATAAAGTGAGGGACTGAACACTGATTATTAATGTAGGCATGCTGTTATGCCCTGAAATTTGAGTTGATTCCAGATACTTTGAAATTCGCAGCTAAATTGCCCAATTGGGGCCTATGTGGGTATTTGGGGGTATATTTTGACTTCCGCAGCCATTTCATTCACTTCATCACGCCAACTAGCCTATATTTAGTCGTTTTTACCTTCGAAATCCGACTATTGATATTTGAGCAATTTTGATTGGTCAATGGTGGTCATTTTGAACTGAACAATCAACTACTGATATATCCGAAGAATCATGTCATTTGTTTCTGTAGATTTGGAGCAAAAGGTCTTAAGGGTTTTGAGCTAAATCCAAGCTGGCCACCAACCCATTCAGCCAATCAACAGTGTTTGCTTTCAGGACAACATACCATGGTCTTCTCGATATATCACAGCAGCCTAGAAATCAATAACCATCAGGGTCCCAGAGAATAAGCCCTTGCTAAACTTGCAAAGTTTTTCACAGAAATTAAAAATGGCGGCCAATCCACGTGACCTAGGAGCAAAAGTTATGCATATTCGTTATCGCCGTATCATATAGCATATATTTTGTAACTTTCCTCATTCAACCCCGTTACTTGAAAATCGGACTATTTTTATTGGTCGATGGCGCTCATTTTGAATTGACCACTGTTGACAACTATTCCTGAAGTTATTTTGAAGGCCCTTACCTATAGATGATATATCCAAATTACAACACATATAAGGGAAGTGGGAAGAGGTGCCGACATACTGACAGTCACATAACTTCACAGTGTAGTCTTCCGGTTAACCTATTCTAAAGCACATACCAAGAATCTAACGATTCGTGATATGTGTTTTTATTGTACCTGTTCATGTGGCAACTTGAATGATATGACCACACGGCCCCTAGCACCGGCATAAGCGGTATTAGATACAAATGTATCCAAAGTTGAATCCAAAGTTCAAGTTATCCGGTTCAGTAGTTTCGGAGACGATCTGCAAAGGTGTTTTACTAAATTCAAGATGGCCGCCAAACAAGCTGACCAATCAGAATGAGCTTGGTATATGCACTAGATCATATCCTACAGAACCTACCCTAAGAGTTTGGGCTCAATCCGTCTAATGGTTTTCGATATCTCTCTGACACAATATCATGTGGAATTATATTAAGAATAATCTGAACAATTTCAACACGGGACCTTGGTCCTCCGGGCCTGGTCCCAAATAAAAGTTTAATATAACAAGGATGAAATTTCAGACAATACAGATGATCTTCGAATGATAATCTACATAGTGAAAACAAATGAAAAATAAGACAATTATGATGAGGATGAATATTTGCAAATGAATTTTATTTTCATATGTATTAAGAATGGTACATGCTTATTTTCTGATAACAAAATAGAATAAAACAATATGTTAAGGGTATACCCAGTGTATCCAGTATAAGCACATAGCTGCATTAGCTGTCCAGATAAAACTGTATTATACTTGAAACGTTTTCACATCTTTGGATGTTCTTCTACAAGTATATATATATATGTTCCAAAGCTCACTCGCCGGGTATTCCAAATAAAATATACCCTTTTTCGGATTTGTTTTATTTATATACACTTTTATTGCTCCACACTCCCTGTAGCTCTGATATGTACGTGGTAATCAGATGCCTCACGTAATCGCGAGTATGTCCGTGATTTATATCCCACATGCAACAGCATTTGGCTATTTTATCTTCTTGTCAAATGACAGCCAATGTAATTTCCTAAATACTTCTACTGAAGTTATATATTTTGGGTGTTTCATCGACCTTCCACACTACAAATAATTTGATCCAGTTTGATCCAATTTTTTGTAGTTTATACAATGAATAAGCCACACATGAGCCATTGGTGTGCCATATAGCAGAGTCCGAATACATGTATTTGATGACCTAAAACTGATTCATCTGTTGTTTTTTGTGTAATCTGCCTTGATGAGAATTGTTATTCACTGAATCATTGAGTCAAGTTAAAAAGAAACAGTTTGGATCATCGAGTCAAGTTATCGACTAATTTGGCTCATCAAGCTTTTAAGAAAGCGGAGTTCATATTTGTGATTATTGTTGGCTCACTACTGGATCAATGTTTATATTCTCTTTCATGTCGGTGTAAGTTACATGTTTCGAAAAATGAGTTGTGCCCCTTAATTTTCCTGTCTCATTGATACATGTAAGACGAAAAGAGTATTGGTAACAAAAATATAAGTTACACGTAAATCAGTTCAAGTTACTATTACATGAGCATGGTAAATTTTGTTTGGCAGTGAAGGGGCTGACTTACAGAAGTTATAAAAAGTTATAAATCTACAGAAGTTACCAGTTGTGGTGCCCATTTATCTGCAAAAAGTTGACTAGAGTGAAGATAACATGATCTTTTAAATGCAAACATGGCAAGATTACCTTATTTGGATTATGCCAACATTCCGTCATCGGAATACCCGATACATTTAGGAGGGTAAGCTTATATCATGTTAATTTGCACAAAGAACAAGAATGTGTGCACGTGATCTCTTAAAAAATGAGTGTTCACTTAAAAAAAACCTACCTGCAAACAACTTCCCGCCCCGGCCCCCATCATTCTCTTCAATGGAAATGGATAATAGTAGCACTCCCTCTCAGAGCCTTCACCAAGTTCTGAGCGTACATGTAGAATATTGAAAAATAAACTGTTCTACTTTCAGTCAAATCGTCTTGAAATTTGAACATAATATTTAATCCAGATTTACATTTATGTTATGAAACAGTGAGAAATAAAACAGAACTTCTCTAATTTTCAGACAAATGGAAATTTGAAAATCTAATACACAAATTCCTTGCAATAATGAATGGGGAAATTGTATCTGCTATATAGTACAAATTAAACAATACTAAATTATTATATTGTAAACCTTTAAGCTAGTAATTTGATATCAAGTTCAGAAATCCATCTATGTTTATGAAGCAGTTCAGTTTGGACAGTATAGGTATTTCGTTCCATTTGGACAGTAATGCTATTTCCTTCCATGTAGGTATGTTATATTCTGTGTGCTAATATAGCCAATATATTCTGTTTCCCATAACATAAATTCTCTAGTTTTCAATCAGTGTACTTGAAATTTGAAAACTGATCATGAAATTTATCTATGTTTAAGGATCTATTCTGTCTGGGAAGTAAAACCATGATGCACTGGAATGGACTTTGAAAGTGGATGTCTCCTGCAGGCATGACAGCCAATATTGTATAATATTGTGTTATCTCGTAGCCTTATAATTACAAACAATTATGATGATACCTAGATGTTGGTACATGTATGATACAAAGAAATTCTGTCAACCATCCCCTCCCCCATTCAATCTGGTACATCTCCCTCCAAAGCGGTGTTATACAAAATGCTAACCACTTCCCTATCCCTTCTATTTTCAAACACAGAACCAATAAACGTAGACTGAGAGAATACATGATGATAAAGTGAGACCACTTTCTTTCCTCACCCAATAACCATGATTGATCTATGTAATACTGGATTACATGTAGCATGATACCGGAAGAATTTTGACTTTCTGACTAAATTCAAAATACCATTAAAAGCAGTATGATAGGAAAGTGTTTTCTGAAGTGCTAAACGTTTTGTCAGCTGAAATAATAATCATTGAAAATTTATATTCTTATTAACTTCAGAAGTGCATTAGACGATAGAAATCTTCGTGAGAAATGGATGTGTGCATCGTCATAAAGGCACACAAGATACTTGATTGTATCGTCAAAATTCACTGATCGTTTGATCCAGTGGTGAGGCAAATCTGGGACACTCACTGACGGCCCTGTGGGTCTGCATGGAGTGTTCTGTCCTTGTTGGATCACTGATCCATCATTATTGGATCGATGATCCAGTAATAAAGATTTTTGGATCGATGATCCAAAAATAAAGATACAATGTTACTATTTGCAACATTGTACCATTTGTACATGTATATTCGAGGTGAGCCACTGGTGATGCAATTTTCAATCAGGGGAGAGCATCATGTATCATGATCTCTGTGATCCAGTGGTGCATCGCTTGCGAGTCAAAAACGCTCGTCGTCATTTTGGCTCATTGCGGAAGAAATGAGCCGGCGTTCAAGCTTCTCGAGCAGTCAGCTGAGCCGTCTCGGTACAAACGAGCCGATGGCAAGCCATGCAATATATTGGATCAATATAGCGTAAATATTTTACAAACTGAAATTTTCTTTTTTTTTGTTGCGCATATGGATCATTTTATTTGTAGTGCAATAAGTCTGTGGGCCTGAACATAATAAGTCTGTGGGTTTGAACTTGATCATGTTTCGCAGACTTGCCAACTATGATGCATTAATCAACAAGTAGTTGCACCAGACCAGTGTAATAAATAATACGGTAATTTTCCTAATTATTCACCATGCAGTGATGAAACTCGCCACCCCAAAAATTGGCTATTTTCGGATTATTTGAGTCAATGGGAATGTCAATCGGGCTTAGCCTAGTTAAGTACAAGTTATATACATCCTCCACTCAAAGTTTCTCAAATTTGACGATATATATCGCATGCCGATAGCAAAATACGAGCGTAGCGTGCAAGACCTATGGTGTTACGTTTCGTAACTTGTGTCTAATGCCGCTTAACCCGGGGCTAGGGGCCGTATGAACCCATGTACTTCAAGGTCCTCATGGTGCTCATATGAACAATCACAATCAAAGCGTGACTGAGATACATCAATCGCTAGATGACGACTTTACAACGATTATTATGGATCAAAAATATTGATCAGCGATACGGATTTTATATTTTTGGAACATCATGATGTCGGCATCATTGAAAACTGTTGACCGCTTCTCTCTTGAAGGAAACTAGCCTGTGTGTATGTATACTATGATTGTCTTTTTTAATCTGGTGCTAATACTGTTATATGGAATAGGTCTTTGGATTATGAACGCGGATATTTTTTTCATTTTTTAAAAATTATTTTATACTCCTTCATGATTTTATATTGAGCAGATATGACCTCGGTTGTATTGTTTGACACTTGTAGATCAATCTCTGACTGAATTTGGGGTTTTTATTCTTAACTGAGTCAAGACTGATTGACCCTTCCATAGAATAAAATTAGGAACAAAACAAATATAAATATGAAATTATATATTTTTTTCTCCTTTTTCTTCTTGCAATATCTTCCTCGTGTCTAAATTGACAAGTGGGTGAATTATCACGATTATAATCCAAGTCATTGGGAAGAAATCGCCAAAAGACTGACAAGTGGTGGGAAAACAATTCTGGTATCAATCGCCCTTAATACTGCAAACTTGGGCGGGCAACTGGCGAGTTATGGCCACGACTACAAATCATTCTACCCTCGACAAACCACGACTTCACATCTTCTCATACTGGATGTTTCCAGGTCGACAAACCACGACTTCACATCTTATCAGGCTTGTTGTTTTCCAGATCGACAAACCATGACTTCACATCTTATCAGGCTTGTTGTTTTCCAGATCGACAAACCATGACTTCACATCTTATCAGACTGGATGTTTTCCAGATCGACAAACCACGACTTCACATCTCATCAAACTGGGTGTTTTCCAGATCGACAAACCACGACTCCAGATCTTGTCAGACTGGGTGTTTTCCAGATCGACAAACCACGACTTCAGATCTTATCAGACTGGGTGTTTTCCAGATCAACAAACCACGACTTCACATCTTATCAGACTGGGTGTTTTCCAGATCGACAAACCACGACTTCACATCTTATCAGACTGGGCGTTTTCCAGATCGAAAAACCACGACTTCACATCTTATCAGACTGGGTGTTTTCCAGATCGAAAAACCACGACTTCAGATCAGACTGGGTGTTTTCCAGATCTACAAACCACGACTTCAGATCTTATCAGACTGGGTGTTTTCCAGATCGACAAACCACGACTTCAGATCTTATCAGACTGGGTGTTTCCCAGATCGACAAACCACGACTTCACATCTTATCAGACTGGGTGTTTTCCAGATCGACAAACCACGACTTCACATCTTATCAGACTGGGTGTTTTCCAGATCGGCAAACCACGACTTCAGATCTTATCAGACTGGGTGTTTTCCAGATCGACAAACCACGACTTCACATCTTATCAGACTGGGTGTTTTCCAGATCGACAAACCACGACTTCACATCTTATTATACTGGGTGTTTTCCAGATCGACAAACCACGACTTCACATCTTATCAGACTGGGTGTTTTCCAGATCGACAAACCACGACTTCACATCTTATCAGACTGGGTGTTTTCCAGATCGACAAACCACGACTTCACATCTTGTCAGACTGGGTGTTTTCCAGATCGACAAACCACGAATTCACATCTTATCAGACTGGGTGTTTTCCAGATCGACAAACCACGACTTCACATCTTATCAGACTGGGCGTTTTCCAGATCGAAAAACCACGACTTCACATCTTATCAGACTGGGTGTTTTCCAGATCGAAAAACCACGACTTCAGATCAGACTGGGTGTTTTCCAGATCTACAAACCACGACTTCAGATCTTATCAGACTGGGTGTTTTCCAGATCGACAAACCACCACTTCAGATCTTATCAGACTGGGTGTTTTCCAGATCGACAAACCACGAATTCACATCTTATCAGACTGGGTGTTTTCCAGATCGGCAAACCACGACTTCAGATCTTATCAGACTGGGTGTTTTCCAGATCGACAAACCACGACTTCACATCTTATCACACTGGGTGTTTTCCAGATCGAAAAACCACGACTTCAGATCAGACTGGGTGTTTTCCAGATCTACAAACCACGACTTCAGATCTTATCAGACTGGGTGTTTTCCAGATCGACAAACCACCACTTCAGATCTTATCAGACTGGGTGTTTTCCAGATCGACAAACCACGACTTCACATCTTATCAGACTGGGTGTTTTCCAGATCGACAAACCACGACTTCACATCTTATCAGACTGGGTGTTTTCCAGATCGACAAACCACTACTTCACATCTTATCAGACTGGGTGTTTTCCAGATCGACAAACCACGACTTCACATCTTATTATACTGGGTGTTTTCCAGATCGACAAACCACGACTTCACATCTTATCAGACTGGGTGTTTTCCAGATCGACAAACCACGACTTCACATCTTATCAGACTGGGTGTTTTCCAGATCGACAAACCACGACTTCACATCTTGTCAGACTGGGTGTTTTCCAGATCGACAAACCACGACTTCACATCTTGTCAGACTGGGTGTTTTCCAGATCGACAAACCACGACTTAACATCTTGTCAGACTGGGTGTTTTCCAGATCGACAAACCAAGACTTCACATCTTGTCAGACTGGGTGTTTTACAGATCGACCACGATTTCACATCTTATCAGACTGGGTGTTTTCCAGATCGACAAACCACGACTTCACATCTTATCAGACTGGGTGTTTTCTAGATGAACAAACCACGACTTCACATCTTATCAGACTGGGTGTTTTCCAGATCGACAAACCACGAATTCACATCTTATCAGACTGGGTGTTTTTTGAGACAATTTGCATAATCCTCGGAGCAGAAATTTACGAGTCTTCGCCATTTGCCTAAAATTGCTGCCTTTTGCTTAAAGGAATAAATAATCCTAAGTCGATGCATACTAATATCGAAGAACTATATCATCAGTATTCAAAAAACAAAACAAATCAGCTTTCCTAGCAATTCCGAATGAATGAGAACGTTTTGAATATCAGAGCTATTGCCCAGATCAAGAATCCGTGGAGATCACCATTATAACAAGCCTGAGAGCCGTTAGCCAATGAAAATCCTTGAAATATCACCTGCCATTATTCCTGTGACGTAGTTGTGCTCCAGGCAGTGTAGCTAATAACATGTAGGCCAATTGTAAATTATTGTGTCGATGGCTTTTGACAGATCTGTGGATCTTTCTTTATGCTCCGAGACGATTATGAGGATCGTAATATATGAATGACCAATTGATATACAGGTTGACATGTGGCATTGTGTATATGATTTCACGAGCTCTCTTTCTGGGGCAGGAATATCCGGCCACATCACCCGATAGCGGTAGAAGAAACGCTGGTTATGCTGCCGTTGTTGTTGTTTAATGCTATGGGATGGAGCCCGGATGACATGATTTTTCACGCAGCGCCATCTACACAAAAACCGTATGACCTGTCAAACGTCAACATGTCGCAGATCATGAAGTGTTAAAGTGTGAACGATAAATCGGTGTTTACTCAGCTGTAGAATTTTGCAAATTTGTTCTACCGGTGTTTTTTGAATCTGATGGCATAATTCTGTCATGCCGAGCACGAGTTCACGCAGAGTTTACTGTTTCTTTAAAGATGCCCAAAATTATTTTATTACACGTCAGACAATCATTCAATATATATTTGCTTGCAATTTTTGCGGAGGAAATTGCGGAAATCGCATAAGTGAAATATCGACTGAAAAGTGAACCTTTAGAATACGCCGTCACTGCGTCATCAGAGTAGTCATGTTGAATTATTTTCATTGTCTGATAGGTTTTCATATAAAGATAAACTGTGAAAATGTTCAAACCTCTAGCTCAAACTTTTGGAAATGAATCCATTCAACTGGACGAGCCAGTCGAAATATAAAATATGGAGAAAAGAACGTCTTATCTCCGTATGTATTTTCAAAAAGGTTTCATAATATATCCAACTACGGTGTAGTTAATAATATACCTATACCCAAGTGTTACAATTTTGGAAAGCCCGTTTCTTGTAGATTCAGATACAGCCTTGAAAGGAAAATGATGCGTTTCGCCACCAGTGGTAAAAACCTCTCGCTACGTCAAACACAAAAACAAAAAATTGGTTTGCTCATTCACCCCTACGTTGTAAAGTAAGGCACTGCGCATACTATTTTAAAGCACTTTTTACGGTTTGGTCGGCCGACTGCATGTCACAGACTGCAAATTGACAAGAGCAGCGTTCAGTGAGAACTATCATAAACGACTTTTATCCCCCGCCCGGACACCGCCGTGAGATTATAGGCCTAATCGTTGTCAGTTTGCGTGTGCCTGCGAAAATATTCTTGCGAGAAAGGACTCTAGGTGAGGGCAAATTATTATTTTCTCGTGTCGTTTTACCATCGTCGAATCCAGCGGGAGACATGAGCTCACGGCTCTTGTTCCCCTGTGAATAAGTTCAAAACAGCTCTTATCGAAGTATCACCTATAAGAGATTTGTCTCACTTAATTGCATGTTTACGTATAGAACACCTACAGTATACAGTAATAATCTTTATGATGTATATTATCCGTTTTAATTGTTTGTAAGTTGTGTCCGTAACAATAGCACCTAGGGTGCTAATATTGTGGTGTTTGTAAACACCGACGTTAAATAAACGATTTTTTATCTTATGTGAGAAAACAAAGAGCCTTTCTAATAGAGCAACTGAACATAATATATAACATTTTTGTTTCCAAATGTGTTTTTTTGTATTCATCCAGACCCTGACTGGCGGAAGCCGAAGAAATGGTCACATGATCAATAGTACAGTTAATGAATAATTATACGCCTAAATTATTGAGGATCTGGCTGCCAATAGGTGGAGATACATAGCATATACGTACGCGCGGAATAACCTAGTACTGAGCTATTTTACCTACATGTTAGTTAGCAATGATCCTAAATAATTGATTTGGGCATGGCATATGCCAAAATATATACTGTTTTTTAGAGAGTTTATTAATGCTCTGTCCACTTCTTAAATAGTGGCTGGACCCAGGGTATAATTCTACCCTTCGTGTGGATGTCCATCACCATGACAATTGCTGAAGATGTACATGTACGGACCATTATAACATATAAACTAGTGTTCATTGTGCGCATATGCACTGACGCAGGACACAAATGCCATGGTATAGCACCCAAATGACAAATTAAATTCGAAGCAACAACAGCTGTCTCAATTTGCTGTTTGTCTCTTCTCAGTCTGAGTAGAATGAGGCCAGTGTATCCCTGTAAGGAATTTGACAGCATACATGTGTGCACTACATTGTGAGCACTACATCAATTATATGGGATTTATATCAGCGTGAATGGCTTCGCCGGAGGATCGAATCCGTCGAAATGATGCTTATTACTGATTGGCCACTAATGTTAATCCGACAACGGCAAAAATATACCAATACCCAGATCAAATCGCCTAGGCATATTTGAATATGGTTTCTCTGAGATTGTCTCGTCTTATTTCAGGACAGACCTGTTCGCCCAACAAATATGGTCCCCAGTGTCAGTATGACTGTCACTGTTCCTCAGATGTGGTCTGTGATCCTCAGAATGGATGTGGTGGGTCATGCGCCAGTGGATGGGATGGGAGCACTTGTCAGAGACGTGAGTATGCGCACTACGGTCATTCTTCCTCTTGTGATACTTCGCAGGAAAACTCCTATGAACATGATATCTAGTCTTCTCTTGAAATAAAACCAACTTTTGCTCATTTCTGTTTTACACACTCAATCTGCAAACACGTATATCAGATCAGAAAATTGAAATGGAAGTCACGGAAAAGCCGTTCCATTGTTCCATTCCAACAGTATATAGTGATATGCGAAATGGTCCAAATCTAAGTTCTATTGCAGTCACAATAGGTAAACAAGAAGGCTATTCGGAGACTTGCAGTCTAGCTTTTCAGGGTGATAGTTCCGTGTACACATTGAGTATGGATGAAATAAGTCTTCAATGACGACACCTCTCCATCAGATGTCACATCTGACATTGTGAGCTGGTCGATCGCTGGCTGTGATTGCTTTCGGCACGTTGAAGATCAATGGCGTGCAGCAATTTTCCTACATTCTATGAGACGCATGAAAAAGTGTACAGTGATCGTTTAGCTTCTCCCGAAGCTCTTTATTTGAATACAATCCCATGATATTTTCTTTTTATAATTCTCTGTGTGCAGCAGACAATACACAAACAACAGATTGACTAGTTGGACCTATGAAGGGAAAACCAGTTTTAACCGTTCGTGGAGGCTATCAGACGAGACCCGATCAATGAGATTCATATTCCTCGTTTCTGTATTAGTATACCACCGACGTTATTAAAGTGAACGTAAATGCTGCGACAACACGCACACTGTGTGGAAGAACTATATTAAAAGTATCATTTGGCAGCAACAAATGTTTTTTTGGTGATTTTTCCCTTCCAAAGCAAATTCCAAACCCCGGAATTATTGACTGGACCAACAATCGACTGGGGTCGGACGTGTCAGTGTATTGAGTAGCCTTGCGTCAATGAAAACGCTTGTACGTACCATGTGATATTTACCTGTAACGTAGTATCACTTTGTTGTGGCATTGCTGTAACATGAGCTGTAATGGCGCAGGTGGAGAGCTCGGCTGTTCCAAGCGTATTTTGACTGTGTTGCGTGTCTCCGGAAAGTGTTTACCGAGCTGAAACATCTCGCCTGAACTCTCGCTATTTTCGTCGACATCGGAGCGTTTTGGTTCAAACTGGTAAACCTGTAAACCTTCATTTGTCGCTTCGTCAGAACGCGAAGTCAGGCTATCCTCCTCGTATGTCGCCATGTGTACATGCTTATCACGCTTCTAAACTCCACGAATTAGAGAGCTCCGAGGTGATTACAACATCACGGCTCTGATCTGAGATAACCAAAATGGCAGCTACCGGGGAACAATAATACAACGGAGATAATTTCGTTCCTACTAAAAAAAATCCCCCAAAAACATTTGTTGCTGCTGTTCGATCCTTTCAGTATAGCTCTTTCCCTCAGAGTGCATGTTGCCTCAACCTTTAGGTTCACTTCAATTATTTTTGCAAGTATGAAAACAGGTCGGGTGCTGGTAAGAACACATATTCCTAAGTTTTCTAGCGATATATGTAACAGACCACGATGCTCAAATAGATCCATATCTATTAACACATCTCACTCGCAGTTCAAAAGTTCGAATTTACTAAACCCGTGATATCTACTTCATGCAAGCCATCTGTGATGTTCAATACAACAATGTTTAGACACATATTACGCCTTCCAAACAATAAAGTTTAACACGTATTCCGACACATTGCGAAGGGTTCTGCGTTCCGGAGACGATTACGATATGGACATAGTTAACTACCAATTTATGGATGGCAATATTCCGTCAGGACATACATAAGAAGTATACATATCTCACCTGATAGCATTTGCTAGCTCATATGCAGACAAACGATTTTAATCAACGCCACAGAATATTACCACAGAAGAAATTCAAAAAATGCTATACCACAAAACGCCTCCATTAAATGTTTCTCAAATTCTGCGATAAATATCACGGGAAAATACGATCGTAGCGGGCAATATCCCGGGGCTTAACCCGGGCTAGGGACCGTTTGAATATCATGGGTTCCACATCTTCATGGTGATCAAATGAGCAAGCACAACCAGAGTGACTGAGATACATACTCTAGAACCGACCTGGCATTCATTTGGATAAAGAATAAAGGACAGTGATTAGGATGTTAAATATAGAGCAGCATCATGTCTTGCTGACATCATTGAAAACTGTTGATCGCTTATCTCTTGTAGGAAACCATCATGTGTGTTTTTATTATTTTACCATTCATACACGATTGGAATGAGTGATAACTTTCATACAAAATAGGTCTTTCGATTATTGGCGCAGAAAATTCTTTGACGAACGACGGCTGAATATTGAATGTCGGACGGGATGCTTGCTGATAACTGTATCGGTACTGGAATGTGTAACCTGGGTATCTGAAGGTTCACTCCAATTAAAATAATACATTTTTAATGTTATAAAATTATTTTCCAAGTGATACAGGTGGTGTAATCATCTACACTATCCAGCTGAATGTACATGTATGCTACATATTTGAAATATATGTCTTCCAGAAAACGTTGCTCTAGATAGGCCAGCTTCACAGACGACAGATTATTGCAAGGAAGGTCCATGCTATTATGCCAGATATGCTGTAGATGGAATATTGGGGCATCACCTTAAAAGTACTCCCTGCCAAGCTGCAGATTCAAATTCAATCTGGATAGTCACGCTAAGCCAAGTGTACAACATATCCAGGTTCATCATTTACAACCGGGATGATGGTGAGTAATCTTATGATACTGTGATTAACCTTCATCAATAATAATAATTATAATATCAGCATATAATATGAATAAATATCTTCACAAATATTATGCGTATTCGATTGACAGATATATTATGTGAATTCGTTCGACAGCTTAGCTATACCTTGTGACAAAGGATGGCACGATAATTGCTTCCCGTTGAACATCCGTTTTCAACCCAAGAGTAGAGTAGAATGTGTGTTCTGGTGAGGATGGAAATGTCGCGAAAACATTCGAACGTTGGAGAACGTTTCCTGTGTGACAGCGTTATAGAACCTTACATAGAATGCATTTGTACCTGTAACCAGTAGTGAAGAAAGATTCGACTGTGAAAGACGGTTGATGGAGCGTCTGACCATCGGTAAACCAAACTGGATTTACACTAATGGATTACGGCATTGTCATATCGGTTTACGTACCAGATGGATTTACATGGACTGCAAGACTGCGCTAATGGACTGGACAAATACGTGATTTTTAAGAGGATTACTGCTGTTAGATGATAACAATGTCCAAGCAGTCATGATTATTCTGCTCGACATATTCAACAATATGCTGGCTCTGTTAAATTGTGCAAATTTCTTGGTTCAATGGACTTGCATGAACCAACGGTTAACTTCAACACAACCCATCATAAGTTTAAACTGAATCGGAGCTGCTAGCAGCGGCTACCGGGGACCAGATCTATGCAAAAATGTGGCCGCCGAACGGTTATGCTAATCATCAGTATTTTGCTTTCAGAGCAAACGACCATGGCATTCACGATATATCGCAGCAGCCTAGAAATCTGGATCTATCAGGGTTCAAGAGAGCAAGAACCTGCAAAATCGGTAGAGTTATTCACAGAATACAATATGGTGGCCAAAATCTTCACATATTCGTGATCGCCGTAACATATTATATATATATCATAACTTTTTCCGTCCAAATCCTTTACTTTATAATCCGACAATGTTGATTGGTCGATGGTAGCCATTTTGTTTCACGTAGAAAGTTTGTAAATACACTATCTGGAGACCTCGACCTATTGATACTTTGTGCCCAGTTTCGCATCAATCGATTCATCGGTTTCAGAGGGGATGATCTTATAACGATCATGGCCTTCAAGAATCTTTAGATTCTTGGTATGTGTTTTAGAATAGGTTAACAAGAAGAGTATACTGTGAAGTCATGTGGCTCTGTCAGTATGTCGGCACCTCTTCCCACTTCCCTTATATGTGTTGTGATTTTTACCTGTATATGGCGACATTCTGCTGGTGGCCGTTTCGTCCCCGAGGCCCGCACCCTGTACAGACCTTTTGGTCGTTGATATATGTTGGCATTTGTGGGAAGTTGATGCTGGGTTGACATCGGGCCTTACAGAATAGTCTTTTGCGTTAAATGCCCTCATTTTCATCTGACGACGATACAGCTCACCAATCCCCAGTGTACGAGTTGTCATAGCGAAACAGCTCACCAATTACCAATATACGATTTGTCCGAGCATTTCCATCATAGCTCTAGATTTGTATCTAATACCGCTTATGTCGGCGCTAGGGGCCGTGTGGTCATATCATTCAAGTTGCCACATAAACAGGTACAATAAAAGCGTACCTGAGATACAACACATATCACGAATCATTAGATTCTTGGCATGTGCATTAGAATAGGTTAACCAGAAGACTATACTGTGAAGTCATGTGGCTGTGTCAGTATGTCGGCACCTCTTCCCACTTCCCTTATATGTGTTGTAATTCCAGATGCGCAGTAGCCTAGAAATCTGTACCTATCAGGGTTCAACAGACTAAGCCCCTGCAAAATCGGTGAAGTTTCCCGCAAATTTCAAGATGGCGGCCAAACCACGTGATCTGGGAGCAAACTTTTGCATATTCGTGATCACCATATCATAGTGTATATATTTCATAACTTATTCCGTCCAAATTCGTCCTTCAAAAACAGCCCCTTTTGATTGGTCGAAGGCGGCCATCTTGTTGAGTGGGGAAACTTTTCAAATAGAAGAGTGAAAGACCTCGAACAATTGATCATCTGTACTAAGTTTCACATCGATTTGTTCAACGGTTTCAGTGGAGAAGATCTTTTAAGGTTTTAAGCTTAATTCAAATGGCTGCCACGGCATCTGACCAATCAGAATCAACTTCATATATGCACCAGATCTCGTCACTACAACTCATTCTGGAAGTTTGGGCTTAATCCGTCAAACCGTTCGATGAAGAATTTGAGCTGCGATTGTCCAATAACCTATATATAAATATGGCAAATCTGGATGGAGGAAACTTTCGAGGAGGTAAAATCTAAATCCATATGAGAAGCAAAAAAGAAGTGTGGTTCAATAATTTGCCCACAAATGATTTTTTGGAGGTCCAAACGATAAATTTATTCACGAGTATGTCGCCGACTAGGAATAAATCACCTAGAAAAACCAGGCGAGAAATACAGAGATACCCCCTTCACGTACTGAGCCAGTGAATGAATGGCGAACAGTCAGCCGACAGACACGGTCCAGATCAAACCAACAATGCGCAAATACCAACACTGAAAACCAGAGACAGTGCTACGCTGGGGCAGTCTTAAATACACAGAATATACCCCCAGAACCACAGCAACAACGCCAGAAACCACAACAGAACCGACACCGACAACCAGAACGACAGCCACAACAACAGACACAACAGGGACAGCAAAACCGACAACAACGGTATACACCGCCACACCGCAGACCATGTTTCCAGCGATGGGATGATCCCGACGAGCGTCCGTCCAACACCCCGAGGACGAATTTTTTTAGACGAAGGCCGCACGGACAACGAACATCGATAACTGGTTCAGAAGAAACGAAGAAGGACCCAAAACTTTGTCGTCAGTAGAAAATAAAAAATCTTCTTCTGTGTAAAGGATTGGAATTTACGCCAACTCCTGAGTCCAACACGAGTGAACTGAAAAGTGATATAAACCGTTTTAGCAGAAAACTCAGGTTGTGTGAATATTACTGTGAGAATGATGAAATTGATGGGTCTTTAGTTATAAACAAAGGAACTTTCGATCCCTCGAGAGGTAGGGATACAGATTTAGATGTTTTTATAGATTTTCTAAATCACTAACCTGTTGGTAAACAGAACAAGAAGATACTGTCCAGTCTGATCAAGGAAGAAAAACTGTCGGTGAAAAGTCTACGCGACAATAAGAATTTGTTCATAAAAGAAGTAGACAAGGGTTCAGCCATAGTTATTATGGACAAAAGCTTTTATGAGGAGAAAATATTAGCCATTGTAAGCGATGGTGGTAGCAATGAAAAGTTAGGAGCCAACATTGATAGTCTGACCAGAACAAAAATTGGCAAACTTATAGATAACGGTGGAGGAACCCTAACTAAATAAAACGAGAGATCCTGAAGGATCTTGGCGCCCACCATTGTCCGATAATTGTAAGCTAATGACTAGAGGATCTTTTTGTCCATTGTTACTGAGAACAGACAATTGATTTGTAATTTTGTTTACAGAATTTCGAATCTGAGTGAAAAAGATTGAAAAAGGCCACTGAAAAACACCAAGATATGATAATAAGTTTCAGGAGTTTCAAGATTTCTAGAAACTTTACTTATGTCGGTTGTAGAATACAAGAGAAATGAGCAAAGTTAGTCTGAAAGTGAATGTACATGTACCGAGGATCCTTCGCCTTCGCCTTCGCCTGTAGTATTTTTTTTATTTATTTTTTTTGCACGTGTCATCATTGGGTACTGGAAGCGAAGGCCAATCTCTTTGACACTTTGGCATGAGCTATGAAACATACTTCAGATTTTATAATTAGGAACGAATGCTAATTCTGTTCCGTTTCTTGGGCTATTTTGAGATATCTCTTTTAAGATACCATGCAGCTGCATGTTAATTATTGTGTTTGTAACTGTTTCTTATTCTATTCACTGTTGTCTGTCATCTTGTAATTGTACATGTATGTGTAATATGTCTGTTGGGAGAGGCGTTCAAATAGGCTCTGCCTGTTCGCCGATCCCTGTTTCCTGGTGAAATAAATATACTGTTTAAATCAAGATACCATGCTCGAAAATAGTAAGATGGTACAATAATGCTTAATACTGAAGGGATCCGGTCCGCGCAGTAATGTTGAAACTTCAAAAGTGCCTGGTTCCTGATTATCTCCGTTGGATCGAAACATCCAGTAGTCTACAGTTGTCGAGTTGTGACATCGAGTCACAAGACTGAGGTCGGCATACGAAACGGTGGAGCAGTTCACTTGCTACTGCATGGACTAAAGAAGGCTGATTTAAAATTTGAAGAAATACATTTCAATTCAGAATTATTTGAACTCCTTGATATGAAAGGTGAAGGTACGGATATTCTCTATAGTCAATATATAGAATATGCCCCGCCGTTTGATCCGCCGACTCTTGTGATGCAACGTCACTTGAGAATACCAAATGAATTTGGAGCGTAACTTGGATTTTCGAATCGGACCAAAAAAGGTATCTTGCACTAATAGGCCCCATGTGAGACCTGTGTACCAAATTTCAGAAAAATCCATGAAATATTTCCCAAGAATTCACGGTAACAATGTTTCAAGGGGAAATTCAAGATGGCCGCCTTGTGGCCATATTGGATCTTCGATTCGGACCGAAAAAGGTACCTTGCACAACTAGACATAAGGGGAACCTGTGTACCAAATTTGAGAAAGATCCATGCAGTACTTCCTGAAAAATCACGATAACAAATTTGCATGGGAAAATCCAAGATGGCCGCCTGTTTTGCCATATTGAATTTTCGAATCGGACCAGAAAAGGTATCCTGTACAACTAGACGACAAGGTGAACCTGTGTACCTAATTTAACAAAGATCCATGCAGTAGTTCCTGAGAAATCGCGATAACAAGTTTTCATATGGGAATCCAAGATGGCTGCCTAGTGGCCATATTGGATTTTGGAATCGGACCAAAAAAGGTTTCTTGCACAACTAGATCCCAAGGGGAACCTGTGTACCAAATTTGAGAAAGATCCGTGCAGTAGTTCCTGAGAAATCGCGATAACAAGGTTTCATGGGGAAATCCAAGATGGCTGCCTGGTGGCCATATTGGATTTTCAAATCGGACCAAAAAAGGTTTCTTGCACAACTAGATCCCAAGGGGAACCTGCGTAACAAATTTGAGAAAGATCTATGCAGTTGTTCCTGAGAAATCATGATAACAAGGTTTTACGGGAAAATCCAAGATGGCTGCCTGGTGGCCATATTGGATTTTCGAATCGGTCCAGAAAAGGTATCTGCACATCTAGACCCCAAGAGGAACCTGTGTACCAAATTTCAGAAAGATCCGTGCAGTAGTTCCTGAGACATCGCGATAACAAGGTTTTACGGGAAAATCCAAGATGGCCGCCCTGTGGCCATATTGGATTTTCGAATCGGACCAGAAAAAGTATCTGCACAACTAGGCCCCAAGGGGAATATGTGTACCAAATTTCAGAAAGATCCATGCAGTAGTTCCTGAGAAATCGTGATAGCAAGGTTTCATGGGGAAATCCAAGATGGCCGCCCTGTGGCCATATTGGATTTTCGAATCGGACCAGAAAAGGTATCTGCACATCTAGACCCCAAGAGGAACCTGTGTACCAAATTTCAGAAAGATCCGTGCAGTAGTTCCTGAGAAATCGTGTTAACAAGGTTTCATGGGGAAATCCAAGATGGCTGCCCTGTGGCCATATTGGATTTTGAAATCGGACCAGAAAAGGTATCTGCACATCTAGACCCCAAGGGGAACCTGTGTACCAAATTTCAGAAAGATCCGTGCCGTAGTTCCTGAGAAATCGCGATAACAAGGTTTCATGAGAAATCCAAGATGGCCGCCCTGTGGCCATATTGGATTTTCGAATCGGACCAGAAAAGGTATCTGCACAACTAGGCCCCAAGGAGAATCTCTGTACCAAATTTCAGAAAGATCCATACAGTAGTTCCTGAGAAATCGTGATAACAAGGTTTCATGGGGAAATCAAAGATGACCGCCCTGTGGCCATATTGGATTTTCGAATCGGACCAGAAAAGGTTTCTGCACATCTAGACCCCAAGAGGAACCTGTGTACAAAATTTCATAAAGATCCGTGCAGTAGTTCCCGAGAAATCGCGATAACAAGGTTTCATGGGGAAATCCAAGATGGCCGCCCTGTGGCCATATTGGATTTTCGAGTCGGGCTAGAAAAGTTATCTGCACAACTAGACCCCAAGGGGAACATGTGTGCAAAATTTCAGAAAGATCCGTGCAGTAGTTCCCGAGAAATCGCGATAACAAGAATTGTTTACGGACGGACGACGGACGGACTGACTGACTGACGGACGGACGACGGACCACGGACGAAAGGCGATTTGAACAGCCCACCATCTGGTGATGATGGGCTAAAAAATCATTTTTGACTACATTTGAATCTAAAACCAGCCAAATTCATGGCTTACCAAAAGTTCATAAATCAAAGGAAATCATAACTGTGATTCATTCACAAAAATCAGAATATGTGCGACTATCAAACCCAGAGGATTTATGCTTTCGACCTATAGTAGCAGGCCTGATATGCTCAACCAGTAGGATAAGCGAGCTGATCGATAAGTTGCTAAAGCCATATATTAATTTTTTCCATCCTACGTCAGGATGATATTGATTTCCTAAATTTCGTACCTTCCAATATTAGAGATGAAGAGGTATTTTGTACTTTTTACTGCAAACCTGTATGGTAGTATTTCCCATGAGTTAGGATATAGAACCATTCAGTACTGGCTTGATACTTATCCCAATCAGAAGGAACATCGCTTTAAAAAACAATTCATTTTTTCAGGGATCAAAATTATATTGGAAAACTATTCGTTTAAATTTGGCAATCAAACTTATCGACAAATTTTAGGCACGGCGATGGGAACAAAATTTGCCCCCACCAACGCGACTTTAGTATTGGGCTATCTGGAAACACCGTTATACGGTCAAATTGAGCGGAAATACGGAGCGGATGTCAGAGAAGAAAGACTTTTAGATGACTGTATTCAAAAGCAAATATTGCACCATCGTGGAGTTCCATAATCTCGTCTAAACAGTGTGGACTCCAATATTCAATTTACTTTAGAAACAAATAAGGATGAAATTTCTTTTCTAGATATTCTGCTTAAAAGAGAAAATGATCAAATTGTTACTGACAGTTTTTATAACACAACAGAAACGAAACAAGATCTGTCATACAAATCATGTCATCCGCGGCATGTTAAGAGCCATGTGGCGTTCAATCTTGCCAGAAGAATTTGCACAATAGTAACAAACCCAGACTTACGTATTAAACGGTTAGACGAGTTGAAACAATTTTTTACTGGAAAGAGATTATCCCAACGAAGTAATTGAAAATGGATTTTCTAAAGCCCTCTCAATAAATATCGACACGTTAAGAAATCGAAGAAAGGATCAATTAACAACAAAGGGGCTGACTTTCATTATTGCGCACAATCCTAATAACGACAACTTTTTCCCCATTGTTAAAAATAACTTAACCATTCTTGGGTCAAATGACCGACTAAAGAAAGTCTTTAATGGCTTTAAATTCATCAATGCAAAACGACAAGGCCCCAGCTTAAAGAAATTGCTTACGAAAGCTAAGCATTAGCTAAGCCCCGACCAAGTCTATACAACATCAAAATGCGGAGACGTACGATGCAAATGTTGTCTAAGTCTCACTATTGGCAGTTCATATCTCTTTCGGAAAACTAACAAAGACTTCAAAATTAAACATAATATGAACTGTAATTCTAGAAATGTTCTGTATGTTCTGACTTGTAATGAATGTGTCGCTCCATATATAGGCCAAACAGAGGAACGTTTGAAATCACGGACTCGCGTTCACCGACAAATAGAAACGCATATATTACGTCATTTCAAAGTGAGTAAACATCTTGAGATTAAATTTTCCATTTTTCCGTTTTTTTAAATTCAACACGGATGATCCGGTTGGAAAAAGAAAACGTGTTCATTGATAAATACGGGAATCCCTCAATTGCTGATACCGAACATATATCACTTGACTATTTGATCGATTCAGAGTCACTAAAACATTATTTCAGTATTCGCAGCCTGGTTCCACTAAAGGAGTTATCTGCGCATGTCTTCTGGTGCATGGAGACCAAGAACTGTGAAGTACGCATGTCTGAGTACATCGAAACGCGCACATCAACCAGCAGTCGTCTCTCTGTAATCATTGTTTGTTATTTGACTGATTTGACTGTTCTGTTATTATTACTTTATGTAACCATGCAACAATAATTGTAAACATGCTGCACTATATAAATTGTATCTAATAGCATGGTAACTTGCTAAACCGGTTAGGACAATATTATATCCAGTTTTATACTTATATATCTACATGTACCCACGTGTAGTGTCCTTACGTCTTTACCTTCGAAATCCGATAGCAGCCATTTTTAATTGACCAATCGACTATTCCCGATGTCATTTTGAAAACGGTAAATTCCAAGATTCAGGTCAATCGATACAGTGGTTCCGATGTAGCACATCTTTAGAGATTTTTAGCTTAATCCGAGATGACTGCCATATGACGTGATAAGCTGATGGACTGAACACTGATTATTAATGTACATGTAGGCATGCCTTCATGCCCTGGAATTGGGTGGTTTCCAGATACTTTGACATTCGCACTAAAATTGGCCAATTGTAGCATGTGTGTGTATTGGGGGTGATTTGTCGACTTTAACGCACGAACTAACCTATATCTAGTCGTTTTTACCTTCGAAATCCGACCATTTAAGCAATTTTGAAAGGTCAATGGTGGCCATTTTGATTTGAAAATAAACTATTCACCACTCGGTTTTAGGGGCCTTGCCCATAGCTGATATATCCGAGGTTTCATGTTATTTGGTTGTGTAGATTTGGAGCAGAAGATCAAAATCGCGGCCTAACCAAACCCAATTTCATTTTTTGCATATTTGTGATTGCCGTATCATATGGCATAGGGGCCGTATGAACCCATGTACTTTAAGATCCTCATGGTAATCATATGGACAGGCACAATCTAAGCGTGACTGAGACATCATTCTTTAGATGACGACTTTGCAACGAATATTATGGATTAAGAATACTGATCAGCGATACGGATTTGATATTTTGGAACATCATGGTGTCTTGCCGGCATCATTGAAAACTGTTGACCGCTTCTCTCTTGCAGGAAACAAGCCTATGTTTATGTACACTATGATTGTCTTTTTGAATTTGATGCTAATACTGTTATATGGAATATGGATAGGTCTTTGGATTATAGACGCGGATATTCTCTGATGGACAACGGCTGAATTATGGATGACGGACTAGACGCTTGTAATATAATCTGTAACTTTGCTCATTCAAATCCGTTACTTGTAAATCCGACCATTTTGATTGGTCCATGGTGATCATTTTGAATTGACCAGTCAACTATTCCTGAAGCTATTTTGAAGGCCCTTGGCCATGAATGATATATCCAGTCTCAAGTCATTCGGTTTAGTGTTTTTGGAGGAGATGATCATTAAAGTTTTTTGGCCAATCAGAATAACCTTGGTAAATGCAACAGAATCGATCAGAAAAGTTTGGGTTTAATCCATCTAATGGTTTAGTCATCTCCCTGACACAAAAGCATGTGAAATAATAAGAATAATCTGAACGATTTCAATAGAGGACCTTCGTTATCCGGACCTGGTCCCCTAATAATAAACTGAACGATTTCAATATTAGACCCACGTCCTCCGTACTTAGTCCCCTAAATATATGGTAATTTTCATTTGGCTCGAACTGACTATATTTTCAGCTGCCCACAGACTGGCAACATTTAGGTTATCTGTCGGATTATCCTCAACTTCGTCTAATAACTACAACTACAAAGAGTGTTATCAGGACACGACTCCCACTAACGATGGCAATTTTCAGAGTCCTGGGAGAATTGTAGACAAAAGATGCCAGAATAACCAGCTTATAGCAGGAGACCAAGTTCAGATTATGTTGGGCACGAACAATTATCTGACAATGTGCGAGGTTATTATACTAGGTAAGACAATTGCAGAGTATTCCATCTGCAAAGAAAAACAAGTGTACAGATATAGTTAGTATGGGGTAAATGCAAATCGCTGACTATTTTCAAAGTTATGAAGTATCGAAAATCGTTAATATGAGATGTTTACAAAAATATTACGGTTTACCATATTTTAATCGTAACCCTTTACGAACGGTACATATTGTACAACGACCTCGCATTTTTCGACTGCTGTTTCGACTACTTCCCAAACATTTGTTCCACAGTGTGTTCTCCTGGATGGTACGACGACATGTGTGACAAAGAATGCATCTCTGTCGATAAGTGTACACGTTGCAGTGATAACCAGCTACACTGCGAAGGTATTTAAAGCTGAACAATTCCGTCACGATGATCTCACCTGTTTTGGTCAGAGTTGAATTTGAATCAATATATACAAAACATGACATAATTTGCGTTGGGTTCGAATCAGAGGTGAGCCACCTTCCTGATTGGTATATGTGACACGGCAAGTGCCAGCACTGTGGATATACCACTGCCTAGTTTCGATAATCTTACCGCACGACGTCGGGCATTACAGGTTAGTTTTTCTAGGTGCCCTTGCAGTTACCCTGTTTACCCCATCTTGAGGAGTTTACTTCATCAGACGCCCTCGATTCTCATTCATTAACATCAGACGGTTTACGTCACAGCTTCCGAGCCAGCGTATCGAATTCCGCTTTAGCCAGTGCTAGGGACGGTATGGTTAAGTCATAATTCCGACATGAACCTATGCAATAAAAGCGCGACTACTCCCTACGATTCTCCATGTTCTATTCCGGATGTGATGTACCGAGATAGGTTTTCATGTGGCGTTATATTAATTGTCAGACGTCATAAGTTGTCTCCACCTCTTCCATATCTCAAGAATTTATTATCCGTATATAGTGGGATTATACTGATGGATTGTTAATTACCATGGCTGGCCCTCTGTACATGTCCTTTGTAAAATATATTTAGCTTTATTATTTTGGAGGGAAATTTACTACACGACCTTTGGCATTAATCTTTCTGGTTTTTCTTGCATATACCAGGGTTACGCCATGCTGAGGCACTCGGGCGCTCTCGGTGCCCATTCAATCATCAGCAGGATTACTTATTTAAGCCTAGCGCGGAATAACAGGAATTTTCAGGAAGAATGAATGGATGCCATTTTGAATTTGTCCATGATCCTTTGTCGGAGTGGGTGTGGTGGTTATGCAAATAGGCTCAAAATGACCCCAATATGACAAACTGCAAAAGTCTCGGAGCGTCACCTCGCAATTGTTTGTCGTTCCGGACATAAGGTAGAAAATTTGGTAGTGAGGTCATAATGGCCGCTCAGGCCTGGTAGGAAATATTTTGTAACAAAAAAATCGAAGTTGACCGCTTTGATAACCTCATCATCAAAACATACATTTTTTGTCTATTAAATTTTCCTTTATTTAAGTTTGCTTAAAAAACTGCATTATAGAGCAGTAAATAATAGTATGATGTCAAATAAAATAGATTTTGCTCAATTTTCCTCGAAGAAAAGCAGGAATTTTGAAGGAAGTTGACGAATATATAACTTTTCTACTCGGGGAGAGGGTGGTATGCAAATAGGCTAAAAATGACCCTAATATGATAAACTATAAAGTCGCGGAAGGTTAGCTTTCATTTCTATTGTCGTTCCGGACATAATGGAGAAAGTTTGGTAGGGGGCCATAATGCGCCTCCCCAGGCCTGGTATGTTAATAAGGCAGCAGCCCGCATGTTCGACATAGATAGCATGTATCTGCGCTACGCAGATATGATCGATCGCTAAACTTACACGCCTATCTGTTTAATTATGTTGGTTATCGCAAAGCAAAAACAGTAATTCTAGTATACTCTCATTGCACTAGACGAATTATGTAAGGCAGAAACTTTGCATTCTCATATGTATTTTGTAAAATTGCAAATGTACAAAAAATAGAAGTTAAAAAGGCAGTTGACCTCAAACAAATGCAATAATTTTGACTAACTCCGAATTCTAACATAGTTTATCCATATCGAATTTATGTATGAATGTGTATAATGAAAGATGCAGGGGACGAGGTACTGGCTGCGGCGTACGTATTGCAGTATGTGGGGTTACATGATGCAGGGTACCGAGTGCGAGTTGAAGACATTTTTTCTTGGATATGTATGTCATATAATCCTCATTGGTGCAGAACTGGAAGGGGCATGGAGCACATTGTGTCTGTGTTTGTGGAGGAGGGTGTCGATGGAAGTCTGTAGGATACATTTTGTACCGTGTTTGTTTTTTTTTATATGACTTTTTTTTATGATACCCTAATGGAATGGGATATTTTAAATTTCCAGGATGTCAGCATTGAGAAAAAAATAATGAAAATGGAAGTAGACATATCGAAATGAAATTAATGCTCCGACTCCTGAAATTTGTTAAAGGTGAAATGCAATTTTTGGCTAAATCACTTGATATTTGCAGTAAGATTGGATAAATAATGTGTATATTAATTTCATTTCAGTTTTAAAACATTTGCTTAAGCCTAATAAAGTTAAAAAATGTAACGCTGTATTATTTACGAAATTTTGATCCGTACATGATTACCTCCCGCTGGGGGCGCTGCGATACGTGACGTAGCAGTGGAACCAGCACAGTCTGCACAACATGATGTAGCTGCATTGCATTGTATGGAAATAGCTCACATAGATAAGCTAGGTTATTGCTCACGAAGCCCTTGAGTGTGTCATTCACGTTCACTGAAACGCACTAGCAGGTTGGTCATCATTCGCTACGGGGGATAAAGGAAAAATTCGGAATTTACCAATCTGTATTTCCGATTCTCTCGGTATGACTGTCGCCCACGGCCCCTGCAGGGTTTCTGATCCTATCGTTGTCTACTGGTTCTTTTGTTCACAATAGGTTCGTGTTGGTAAGGCAGGGGCACCCCTGCACTAACCATTGCCTTGAATTCCTCTTCAGAAGAAGAGGAAGCAGTGGAAGAAAATTCCTCCGCATCGCTGTCGCCATCTATATTCATGTTAGCCGCCATTTTTTTAGTGTGGTTCAACTGTGACGTCACAGCTTCTGGTGGAAAAGCTCCGAATCAAGGGGAGATAAGCGATGCACTGTTTTTAAGCCGCTGATCATACACGTTTTATTTCTCTTTAAAAAATAAAACTTATCACCAGATTTCGTTCATTGATGGCTGTATAATTTATTATCATCATCGAAAGGAAAGGGAAATGTCTTTTTCTTACTTTTATTACCTTTGCATTTCACCTTTAATCGCGATATTGACAATCGGTTCTCTCTATATCATAATATATTTCAGTTGTGTGTAGTCGCCAAGGAAGGCATAATCTGAGACTGAAGAACTGGTTTAATTTATAGATATATGGGCTAAAAAAATTTATTAACAAATAGTCTACCATCTTCAACTTTTAATGTATTGATTGTAAAATATATAAAATTGATAAGTTAAGTTCATGAGTTAATATCGTGTTATATGCAAAACGGCTGCCATGATGTGCAATTCTTGAACTGAATTATACAATGTAATTCCAGAGCAGGTTGAGCACGCCAATTAATTTTATTTTCATCGATTTGACTATAATTTCCAAAGTATTTTTTTTATTATTTGCAAGAAAAGCAAAGTATGCAGGGAATGTGGTCGATTGCACTTTCGCGATTACAAATATCGGAGGAGGATACCGAGTTATCGATAGAAACTGTTATCAACTACTAAAGTTTCGTCTATGTTTTTCAGAATGCATTATCAGAAAGTATGGCGAGCATTGCGATATCACTTGTGGACAATGCTGGAATGGGAACCCATGTGGGAAGACGACAGGTATCTGTCCTCAGACAGATGACGACTACAGGTGTGCTGCTGGGTACAGGGGAGACAAGTGTGAAGTTGGTATGTAGCAGGTTATCTAGCAATAGCAAAATAACTTGAGCGAGATCATGTAATTTTATTTTGTTTATGTATCACTGGCATTATATCCGATAACACCTGCCAATGGTTATATAGAAAATATGTGACGGGACGAAAGTGTATGATCAGCTCTATATAGTAGTAACGTTAATGTGAACAGTTGTATTGTTGACGTCAAATAATGTCGCTGTCTTGAAAGTATTCCTGGGCAGAATTGTGATTAATTTATATTTATTCTCTAAGAATGTGACAGTGGAACACATGGGGAAGACTGTACAGGTGTTTGTGGTCATTGTATCAAAGGAAACGACACGTGCTCGAAGTTTTCAGGGGAGTGCCCAGTAGGTTCCCCCAGGTGCTCTCCTGGCTTCAAGGGAATACAGTGTAAAGATGGTGAGTGTTTTACAGTAAATGGTATATAGCAAGAGTAGGCCATATTAAGCAATGTGGTACCTGATCATGCATTCAGAGTAAGATGGTGAGTTTTTTGTGTATAGCGTAAAAGGTATATAACAAGAGTAGGCCATATTAAGCAATGTGGTACCTGATCATGCATTCAGAGTAAGATGGTGATTTTTTGTGTATTCAGTAAATGGTATACAACAAGAGTAGGCCATTAAAGCAATTTGGTACCTGATCATACATAAAGAGTATGGTGAGGGGTTTTTTGTGAAAACAGTAAGTGGTATATAACAAGAGTAGGCCATATTAAGCGATTTGGTTTCTGAACATACATAAAGAGATAAAACAGGGATGTATCTTATCTTATCAAAATATTGGGAGCCTGGAATCTGGTTGACCACAAGCCATTCAGTTGGATTGCTTCACATGTTTCTATTGCCCTGATAGCTGGAAAATTCGTCTCACATTGTATTTGTAAATAAATACCATTTCGGTTCAGTGGTATTGATTCATGTGTCGTTATCTGAAGGGTGTCTTAATACTTACAGCTTGTGGCTCTGGGGAGTATGGCGCGGACTGTGCACAAAACTGTGGTAACTGTGCGGGAGGACCAGATTATTGTCCACCAGATACTGGATTATGTTTCGGATCCCCAACGTGTCAACCTGGATACATAGGAGAATACTGTAAGACAGGTGAGTATCAAGACACTGTCCCGACATGTGCGATTATATTCCTGGCTCCACCTGATTTAGAAGCAGCTGTGTATGTATGTGGTAGATTGATGAATTACACATTTGTAACTGCAGTAAGAAATCGAAGATTAGCGCAGTTGAGAATCGAAACCACATCTTCTATTACAGCTCGCACAATCGTCTGGTCTTACAGGATGAGAGCCACAGCCTACGCAGCCATTTCGCCTGATGGGTTCTGTAACCGAAGATCAAATTGTTATGTTGATCAAAATCCTCCATCCTCATTGACACAATATTACATTATACAGAGGTCGTTAAACATAGCATTTTGACAATGTGATTAATCATACCTATACCGCTATCACATTTGGAATAAAACACAAAAGATGTGATTGGAATACAGTACGCTATTATAGGTAGCTGTTGCCCAAAAGACAAGACGTAATTTAATTGAATTCATCCGAAAAGGAAGCAACCATCGTCCGGTTACGCCACGATTTAAAAAAACATTTTATTGTGCCGGACATACATAGCTCCCATCCGATTTCAACAATTCGCTTAGTTTATCCATATTGTGCAAGGTTAAATTTGAACCAGGCATGACCGTGTCTTATGTGCTAGCGTTTCCTTTGTGGAGCGAACAATGTTCAAGAACCAAACAGTCATTTAATGATTATATGTACAAGTGATATAATTATTTCGACTTTCGGTATGTATGTCTTTATATATTTTGCAACGACAGTTATATAGGTTGCACGTTCAAAGGAATTTATTCCCAAAGGCAAATGGTCAAGAAGACGATTATGATAGATGTGAAATATTCACCAAGTTAATATGATCGCCAAAGAGATACTACTTTGATTAATACCCTTAACGGATGATAACCATTATTCAGATTTCCAGCAAATAAAATTAGATTTTGCTAGAACAGTTGTATGACTGTATGTAATTCATGAATATATTTCAAAGAAAATGGTATTGATATTAGTTTCGGTCGGGTATGTGTAGCTCGGTGTGTTTATGTAGTCACCTGTAAAACAAGATGTACCTAAAGTTGTAAATAATCACTCTTGAAAACTCTCAACCTACTTAATACGAAATTTCGCAAAAAGCCTGGAATCAATAAGTTGGTATAACACAAAATCCAACACGTATTGCGACGGGAGAATTTATTGATTGATTCTGATTCTGATATTCTGATCTCTTCTGTGATTTCTTTTTCCAGTCACAGATATATGTATATGTCGTGTTAATCACCTATGATCTCCCTTTTTCCCAATCAAACTCTTCGGAACCCATAAAGATCCGAAACTGACAGTAGACCTTTTCTTATCATATTGAGTCATTTGTAAACTTATTATATGTAGCATAGTCCCATGTATAATGAATAATGGGGAAAATTTGAAAAGGCCCGAACGTTGTGATATTTTGTGCCGTGTTCTTTCACTTTTGCATTTCGTCTTTCGTGTAAACAAATTGGAAAACATCAATCCAAAATGAGTTCTAAATAAGCTGCGAGAAAGTGGCTTCATTGGCAGTCAATCGTCTTTCGATAAGACGTTGTGGTAGGGTTTGACTCAAATGCGTGTTGAGGAAAGTTTTAGATATAGCTTACTGGATAGAAAAAAATATTAGAGGGCATTGGAAATGCACCCATGATTCCATATAGACATAAAATTGCTTAGGCTTGGCACAGCTAGTGTGATGTCATAGCAAAAGTGACTGTCATAGTGTTGATTTTTCACTCTTTGGGAGTAGCATAGAAATCTACTTTAACAAAAGGCTTCAAGTTACGATTACAAATTTCAACACCCGAAGACCAGTCAGTGCTGAAACCCTTGATAAGTTTTAACTACAAGAGAGTATAGGGTTTGTTACTGGTGGTTTTTGGTGCTTTGGCTGATTTAATCGTCCCGAGATGTCCACCTGTTAATTAAGAATTGCTTGAGCGTTGACCCATTATAATTATTTATCACAGAATGTGACGATGGTTTCTATGGTGTCGAATGTAATCAGACGTGCGGCGCTTGCAAAGAAGGAAGTCTTACATGTGAGAAATCGGATGGGCATTGTTCAGGATGTCAGCCTGGCTGGCAAGGCACACGATGTAAACAAGGTATTTGGATCTTAACTCGAAGTATGTACTGATACTGTTTCGTCCGATTCAATATGTTTAATATCTGAATCAAGATATTATTATTGAAACCAGAAGGCAGGTGTCTTTTCTAAAATTCAGTCTTGCAGCCTAAAATTACACAAAGCAAATTATTCAAAGGAGAATATTACCAAAATATATCGATTTTCTACTATTTCCCAAGGTGAATAAACAACAGTTATTATTTTCCCGTAATTCGCAGAGTTCACACCAGTCTGCACATTGACCGTCTATCATAATATATGTGTAAGGTTCTCCAGTGTCTAGCATGTCTAGTTTCTTAGCCTCCTGTAATGTAGCCCGATGAGCCATTTGCAAGAAGCCACGAGATCTGATACATGAATATCGTCTGAAGTACAATTTCATTTACAGAGTTATATCCGTTAAAATTATTCCAGTTACGATGATACATGTTTATATCGTATAACTGGAAATTGTTGTTTCTTCTCATACCGCATGCACTGTTCTTATATATGAATCTATCACCGTGATATCACTTTTCGATTTGATAGTTTGTTAGATTGAACTTTGTTCTAAGGTTTTGGCGACTCCGAAATCGGAAATTTCAATTTTATATTAATATGATTTTCAGAATGTGACAAAGGGAAATGGGGTGAGAATTGTGAAGATAGCTGTAGCGAATACTGTAAACTGGGATCGACCGAGTGCGACATACGTAATGGCTCTTGTACAGATGGATGTCTCGATGGATATACGGGTCATTTATGTGCACCAGGTGAGTGCCGTGGTACATGACATTTATTCAACGATAAGGCAAGATATGACAGCATCATCACTGAACATCGCGAATGACAGGCTGTCAACCAATGAAAACATTACGAATTTACATGAGGTATAATAAGATAAAATGCTCCACGCTTGCAACATATTTATTGCACGCTGAGTCAAGAGGTGCCCCCCATTATGCGCGCGGGAAACATATCCAGGCTAGGAACTGGGGCGTTTTCTACCACGGTGTATACGTGTGTTCGTGTTCCTGTATCCGACTGTGTTCTATCACGACGTTTTAAACCTAATAACCAGAGATATACAACGATCTGTGTCTGAAGGAAGTATACCACCCACAATCACTAAAGTTTGTCAAGATATAGCGTATTTTCGATTATATCGTTCAGTGAACATAATCGAAACATCCAAATGCCGACTTTTATTGGCTCATCTACTTGGATAAAGGACTGGACATTATTAATTTACCACGAATCTTGAACGGTACGCAGCACTATTCCGGACTATTTCAAGTTCACAGACCCTCCTTATATGATACATACTAAATTATAGCCACCAAAATATTCAGTTACTCTAATGCTGTCAAGGAGTTTGACTGGACATTATACACGTCTGGAGGACATAGTTGTGATTGTGAATCGCCGAGTTTTATCTATACACCATGGAAGCATGTTGTGACTGGTAACCTTGACATAGTGATTGATGAAAACCTAAAAACACCCCTAATGATGGGGCTTTAATATAGGAAACAGAGAAAAATAAACCCGAAGGCCGACCAGAAGATAGTCTTGACTGCACTGGAAGATTATGTTATTGAATGGTCAAAGCGAGAAATGTTGAAGCTACAGTACTCGCTTACTGGCTGAACTCCACCAAGAACAAGATCGTTGAAACAATCTGCCACATCGACAGTAGTACCCTTCCCCAAGCAAAACAAGTACTGAGGAACCTCAGTTCGCTAGAAGTTACAGCAAATCTCCAGAGTAATTTCGTCATAGTCCCAGCAGACAAAGCTGCAAATAATATAATATTCATGTGTAAGTATTACTATTACCAGGTGCTGGTTAAGAAATTGAGTACAAGCACACCATCGCCGAATACATCACTTACTTCCAAACAGCATTTACTCTGAAAGATTTATTTAACAACCACAAAATGTTTCTCAAGAAAAGAGGTATTTGTCTTTCAACCACTCATAACAATATACGAAAGTGTACTGCACTCCCATAATGCATAAATCACCATACAATGCTAGATTCATAGCAGGTTCTAGAAGCTGCATCGCCAAGCTTGTTTCAACCCTGTTGACAAGGGCCCTTGTAGGTATATATAGGTTTATTGTTTTGGTGGAAAATTTAAGCCATACGACGTCGGGCATTAGAGGTTAGTTTCTCTGGGTATTCTTGCATTTACCAGGTTACCCAATGCTAATCTGTCATCACAGCTCTCGAGCTAGCTTATCTAATTCCGCTCAAGCCCGTGCTAGAGGCCGCGTGCATACTTCATAGTTTCCACATGAACAGTGACAATAAAAGCGCGGCTGAGATAATGAGGCTTCGTCCGAGAATCCACCGTATTCTCGGTTCCGAATGTTAGGTGTCGAGGGATACTTTTCTGTAGTCACGTGGTTGCTTTTCAGTCGCCAGACGTCGTCAGTTTTTCCCACCGCTTGCATATAGTTCCAATTTAATTTTTTTTTTTTTTTTTTTTTTTTTTTTTGCATACTTTATTAATTTCACAGCATACACATAAGGAAAAAACAACATGCGATTACCAAATATACAATGAATTAGCTAATACAAGATTTCTGTTTCTTAAATTCCAATGCCTAATTTGAATGCATAGCTTTTCTGATAGTACATTGTATAGTATATCATACTTATTAGAGATAGTCGAAAATATAAAAAAAATTCAGTTATCTCCCATAAGAAGGTGGAGAGAGGACCAGTATTGGTCAAATATTCTTTGCTCTCCGTTTTTATATCTAATGAACTTATCGTTATTGTAAATATATTTTAAATTTTGTATGATACTATGTATATGTGGAATCTGGCTAGAGGCTTTCATTTTATAAATATAGTGTTTTATTACTATGAGTAAATAGTCTAGTGGTTTGTTATTTAGACCAACTAATCCCAATATAACCTTCTCTGGAGTTAACTGTATTTTTATTCCAGCATTTCCCAACCACTTTTCAAATTCTTCCCATATTGATCTTATTATTTTACATTCCCCAAAAAGATGAAAGACGGTTTCTTTAGATTCTTTGCAAAAAGTACATAATTCACTGACACAAGGGTCTATCCTACTGGCAAAAATATTTGTTGTTAATATACCATTAATAATTTTATAATGTAGCCACTTGTATTTTTCCTCTCTATAGTTCTTTTGAAGAAGATAGATTGTTTGCCATTCTGTATTGCTGTACATTTTACAAAGAACTGTCTCCCATTTCAAATTAGCGTTTCGCTTATGAAAAGACGGCGATAACAATATGGTATAGTACGTTTTACATCCCTTTTTGTCTTTTAATAATTTCCCAATGTGTGATGGTATAAGAGGAGTTACTTTCTGCTTTTTTAATATATTTATGTTCAATTTGGTCGCTGCCGTTTTTATTGTTTGACAAACTCCCATAAATTCTAAATAGTTAATGTTCAAACTAAATTTTCTATTGAAATCCGTGATTGATAAAAATTTCCCAGACTCATCTAATAGATCGTCTACAAAACGCACACCCCCTCCATCCCAATGCTTATTAGTTCCAATTTAATGGTCGACGACTGAATAGTCGATAAAGGAAAATGATAAGGAAAATGATGATCATTTGCATATGAATGAAATAAACTTGATACCCGATGAAAATGTACTTAAGTCAGGAATGGGTTGGTAGGAGGGATCCCCCTTCTTTTTTACAGTGATAAAACGTGTCGGACATTATCGTTCGCCGTCACTTGTCACAAATCGGGCCACTGTGCGAAAGGGACCTCTCTCGTAGGTCACTTTACGGCACTCTTATACATTTGTAGGCCTAAGCCTACCGACGCATTTTTATATTACCCAATTATTGTTTATCGAACATTCGGTATAAAATAACAAGTATTTCATGTAGAGTCACCGTCATCTGGAATTTGGCGGCCATTCGAAAAATAAGTACACATTTATTCTGTGTTAAAAATGACCAAGATTTATACCATACACAAAATAGCGTCTTAGCTCCAAAATTTATTTGGTAATTACGGAATAATTTGCTATCAAATAGACAGATATTTCGGATTAATCAATTTTAGGTTGGCCTGTTGATAGAGATATTGATCAATGTGTCAAGTACCAGGTCCATGCCCAGAATCATGCTCACAAGTCACAATACCTCGATTCCCTCCAACATATTCCTCTTGGCGTGATAAATTTTTACGCGCTGCAATATGTTACTTTTACGAAATTCTATTTTATTTTTAGTAAAAGCACCCCCGAGCACTGAAGAACCGGGCATGGGAGCTGTTGCTGGAGGAGTGGTTGCTGCGATTCTTGCCATAGTAGTGATTACAGTAATCGCAGTTTTCTTTGTGTAAGAGATTCGCCATTATATTTTCTCTAACACACTGAAGTCTTCGGGACTATCTGCCATTGTCTAGTGGACGATATAATATGAAATTATACTAAAATATAACTATTTTATGTGTTTCGTGGTGAGATCATCAGCGATTGAATTTCGTTCTTTTAAATGTGATGATAGCACGATCGTAGGTCTAGATAAGTGAAATTGTTGGTGGGGATTCCTTATCGATATATTGACGCACAACACGCGACAGAAAAAAGCAAAACGAAGGTAAGATATTATAACGTACTTGTCTGCTATATTTGTTCTGCTTTTATCGCGCTCTTTCTGCTCGTCACAACAAGAGAGAAACGGTGATTAATTCCGATACTATAGGAAAATGGAAACCATGGTCTTCAGAGAGCGTATGCATGGAATTCTATGACGAAAACTAGGATAATGTGAAGTGCTGTCAGATACTATCCATGAGCTTCAAATTCGAGTTCGCTGCGAGGGTGATATGGTCCGTGTAACCTTGCACAATTCAATTTTCGTTTTTCGTTTTTGGTTTCTCAAAATCAAAAATTGAAATTTGACCGTCAATTTTCCATTTTCGTTTTTTGTTCTGTAATCTCAAAATCAAAAATTGAAATTTGACCGTCAATTTTCAATTTTCGTTTTTTGTTTCTGTGATCTTAAAATCAAAAATTGAAATTTCACCGTCAATTTCCAATTTTTGATTCTGGAATTACAAAAACAAAAAACGAAAATTGATATTTGACAGTCAATTTTCAATTTTCGTTTTTCGTTTTGCTTGACGCAAAAATGAAAATCAAATATTGAAAATTGCCTCGACATGTCCGTTTTTCGTTTTTTGATTTTAACTTTGACGTATCAATGTTAAGTTCGCACGTGGACGGGTTATGATGTCACTTCCGGTATGACGAGTAGAATAGAAAACGCAAATCGTGTCGTATAAGAGGTGTGGAGCGTGAGAGGCATGTGGCCCACCAGGCCATCCTCGGGAGCCAGTGTATTGATCGATTTGTTAGGGTATCTGTGCATTGCCTTGGTTAGTTGCCCACGGTAGTTCTGGATAAAACAAAGATCGAGGGGTATCCTCTAAATCAAACCAATTATTGAACAGGCTCAGCAAGCTCATTACGCCAAACCACTAGCTGCAATGTTTGAGATGTGACATCGCTGGCATAACTTTGATGTCAGGCTGAAATCGTCATCGAGAGTCAAAGCAAAAACCGCCGGCTTGGGATACCGACATGCTAATTCAAAATAATCTCGGGGGATGAAATGTTCGAGATTGAGACAAGGACTCAAAAACTCGCTCGAATCACCAAAAATGTCCGGGTAAACCCTGTGAGAGCATTCACGATTTACACGACGTGTGAAGATGCACCAGACAGGTTGTCATTGGTTATTGACATTGAGGACTGAGCCAATCGGGACGCAGTCTTAGATTTTCTCATTTCTAAAAATAGATGTTTAGAGCGCTACAAAAGCGAACAGCATTCCTGCACACAACCGCTATTTGTTATTGATTTGAAATATAGTATTCATAAAGATACCAACAAAGATTTAATACCAATAAGAGTAAGCATCGCGGTGACGGGCCGCGAAATCCGTATATGGCCAGCGTTCCGTAAACCACCATTTCAAACAAACACACAAACGTCACGTTTGATGCCAGACGTCTGACTGCTTCAACGCTTCAGGTCCAATCTTCATTCTCTATTTTTGGGACCTGGATCGTTGGAGCGTTCACATGCCCGTCAACGTTCAGCGTCAAAACGCTTCAACGCTTTAAGTGCGGGTGTCAAACGCGTCAACGCATCGACGCGGGAAGTAACTTTTAGGGTACCCACGTAGGGTAAACTCATATGTGTAGCAACACTGTTGTTCTCCATATAATGATTCACACCTACTGCATGAATGCCTACTCACTTCTGGATATGCGCAGTCGGCCCATTATAATCTAGCTCGAATGCCTGACTCCAGGGATCTATAGTGTGGTGACACTCCCATGTCTTTCCCCCTACTGGCTTTCCATATTGTGCTCCACACCTGCCTAAACAATCCGATTTGCGCTTTCCATACTACCCCGCGGACCGAAAGTGATATCATAAGCTTTGCGCGTGCGCTGTTAACATTGATGCGTCAAAGTTAAAATCAAAAAACGAAAAGCGGACAAGTCGAGGCAATTTTCAATATTTGATTTTCATTTTTGCGCGTGAAGTAAAACGAAAAACGAAAATTTAAAATTGAATTTCAAATTTCAAATTTTGATTCTGAGAAACCGAAAACGAAAATTGAAAATTGACGGTCAAATTTCAATTTTTGATTTTGAGAAAACCAAAAACCAAAAACGAAAATTGAATTGTGCAAGGTTACACGGACCTCGCCACTCAACCAGTTGCTTCGCTGCCTCGATCGATCAGTCTCTCCCATAATAGATTTGCTTCCGCGATGCCTGCATGAAAACTGATACAATGGCATAACTTGAGAGAGTTAGTCTTGAATCAAACGGCATTCTTTGTTGATTCGATATATCGATTCAGTACTACAGCGATAAAACTGTCCTTAGAAAAAATATTGCCAGGTTGGGAAATAACAGATACAGTGATTAATTTAGGAGTTTACAACCGACATAGATGTATTGGTTGTTAACTAATTTACTGGTGGGTCGTCTTTCAGTTAAAACAGTGATACTTCGAAGCAATCGATGGATACTGGGACGTCTTTCTTTCCGATTTAAAACAATGATATTGCGAAGCAATCGAGGGGTTTGACGAGGTATAAACGACGTCCCAGCCGTAAATTAGTACATAACAAATACAGATAAGAACGTTTTAATCCAAGTCTAATTTACAAAATAATAGAATATATCGGCATCAGCTGTCTCCAAAGGATTTACGTCTCTGCGTGCCTATTATGTTCACCTACCGCCACAACAATAAAACAAGATTGCTTGGCTTGCACGTGCACTAAAGTTATTGTTTCTCGATGAATAAATAAATATTCAATTTTATGGGCTGAGAAGAATACAGTGACGAAAAGGAAATCCTTCATATCTCTCTAAGTTTGACTTATTTCATTTGAGATTCCGCAACAGTGTTTATCTGGCGTGATGCACATATTCTAGATAACTTGTCGAATGGTTGCTGGGGTTAAATACAGCAAATGCATGGTAGATACTTCATGTAGGAAGCTGTTGTCCGAGTCTTTGTGCAGCTAGTCTAGACACATCGTTTCCCCCAAAATTGGCTATTGTTTGTATTGTCTCGTCATACTTACATGGAGTATGAACCAATTGCGTATAGCTAATTAATTATCATCTGCGACGTTGGTAAGCCGAGAATAAATAAGTGCCATAACTATAAAATGATAAAACGCGAATCGTCCAATCACGTGTTGCTGAAGTTAAAATATTTCAGTGGTATTTTAGAAGCCATGAACCTCAATTATGAGAAGATTGTTTATGTCTTCGAATGTGGAAGTTGCTGTTTAATATTTTGGAGCACTGATATATAATCATCGTTATTCTTGTCATGTGACTTTACACACGACCCACGATAATTTTAGGCAGCGTCAGCTTCTCGTTGTCTTTTCCCTCCCAGCTTTCGTTATTTCGTTTACTGTTACCCTTAAATTTCGTCAGGAGAATAATTGCTCACAGTATAGTGACCTAAAAAGAAAAAAAATGAAAATGTATCCATTGTTCATTTGGTGGCGGAAAAATGTATTGGTAGCGGAGTCAAAAAGTTTCACATCACCGACAACTATTATTTCAGTCACGCCACTCGGTGATACAGCCTCATAAAAGCAGGAATAATAGAATTATAAATTTATTTCTAAATGAGGTAGGTCATAGTGACAATTTCGCCCTGGTTTTCTATGGATTGATATAATATTTTGATGACAATCCTATTTGATTTACAGGATTTTGATCATAATCATACGGGTTCCATAATCATATACGATTCTATAAATTAACGACCAGGTAGCCTACGATCCCGACCAGGTGTACTTTCCTGAGAGGTTTTCCCTAATCCGATTATTGCTCAGAAAAAAAAATCATGTGAAATATGGTCTGGCTTCTTTCATGATTCTCCGCGTAAGTTTCTCAAGAAAGTAATAAGCGACCATCTTGTTTTTTTCACATTCTCTTCGCCCAAATTATAAATTTCGGCCCCTAACTCAAGGGGTAAACCAAATTGGAGGTGATGGGTCCCAAAAAGCTCAGACCAAATAGGGTTAAGAAATAGTTCGAACGGATTTTAGTATTATTATTACAACATGGTAGGGGCAGCGCTTTTCTCAAGCGTGATACATCACACAAAATATATGATTACTTGATGCTCTGGCAACAACCTTGGCAAACCATTGAAGACCACCGGATTTCTTTTTGGTAACTTGAATCCACCAATCCGGTATTTAAATTCTGGGAAAGATACTTTAATGCACTTAAGTTTGTATAAAAATACATTATATTCAATGTTACAGAAGACGACGTCGCAACAATGCCAAATATGTTCAGGAGTCCATGTCAAGCTCTCGCAACAAACTTGAAGCAGAGGACATGGACGATCTGCACCATGGAAATTATCCAGGTTGTACGATGCTCAATAGCCAGTTTTCTCTTCCATAATGTATTTTACTATAGTATGAAATATCAAATAACGAGAATCTGTCCGCTTTGTTATTTATCTAAAGCTTAGAGAAATGCCAAAATATATTAAGGCAATGACCCATGTCCCAAGGATTTGGAAAACTCCAACTGATTTTTTTCCAGTAATAATGAATACATCTTTGGTTTCTCGATTGATAATATTCATGTGACTGCAAATACCATTTCTATGTTTTCTTATTGTGTTCTTGTTCTGATTTTACACGGGAGGTTGAAGGGAAAATCGTAATTCGAGGAAAATTGTGAGAATTGCTATTTTTGTCAACAGGTGAAGACATTGATGCTGCTCAAGTGAATACAGGACGTATAGGAATATCGGTCGAATATGGCAACGTGGTATCCTTTGGCGTGAGTGACACAGCCGTGGCTGTAGATGAACTCGGAGAATACTTGATAAGAAAAAAGATGACTGATGAACTAAAAGTGCAGTTTGAGGTGCGGAATTTGTGTTTTTAAGAGGGGCAAATGGATTATTTGTAAAACCAGATGTTTATTTAGTATTGGGAAGGGATCAATTCAGCAAGACAGAGAAAAGATATTACTCCCTTGAGATTTGAAACTTTGGAATTCGAGTTCTCTTAAATTAGAGGATTATGAGAAAACGTGAATTTGAGACGGAAGCATGCCCTCTTCCGTGGTCATCGTGTAAATATCAGTTAGATCTATACCTTCGGAGCATACTGTCCCGTTATCGCCACAATCTCAATCCTGAAGTGTTGCACTTGACAATCTAAGACTCTCAACCGAGATTGCTCCAAGAGTGATGCATTGTGTTAGTTAAAGAGTAATTTTTAACACTTGAACACGTTGGAAACTACCATTATGTTACTCTAAAACTACTAAATCATTGTTGTAGAAAATGTTTCCATTTCATCATATCAAAGCAGTCATAGCTGACACATCTAAAGTGTTAACTGGAACAGGTGTTGAGACCAGAACCATGGAGAAAGGGGACGTAAACAAAGGTGATACCGAGAACAACTAACATATCTGTAAAGCAACCATGATTGACCAAGGCTTTAATTTAGTGCTTCAGAAATAGGCAAGCCATCTTTTATGTAGTTTTTTTTCTTTGGAGTGGACTGCACATAATGCAGTTAGTAGACCCCAACAGTATTACTGCATAATTGTAGATACGGTAATTCTAAACTCCCTACTGTCTAAACCTTCACGGTCAGACTGCGTGGTTCGGCGTTTGAGTGTTTGAATCTTTACTGAAAATTTTATCTACATATTCCAGGATCTCCCGAATGGTTTAGAGTCAAATTATGAGGTAGCCAAGAAAGCTGAACACAAGGGAAAGAATCGCTACCAGAATATCGTGGCATGTAAGTAACGCCCATTGTCTCACCTCTGCGAAAACGTAGTAAGGACTATCCTCCTCCGCAGTTGTATTTTCCGGTGTAAGTTTAGCTAACCCGTGCCATAATCAGGAATAATCATCTCCCTCTTGTAGTGGGACAATGATGCACGTCCTAAGCTTACCCAATTACAGCTTACGTATATGACTTACAACGTGATGTGATGATCTGCAAAAAAAATTGTTAAATTTCAGATGATCATTCGAGAGTGGTGTTGTCGCCATTAGCTGATGATCCACAATCAGATTACATCAACGCGTGCTATATTCATGTAAGTATGGACGACCGATCCAGCAAAGGAGTTTCCGCATAAATAGATACAAGCGTCTAGTCTGTCGTTCATTTCCGAAAGGCATACAATGATAGTCTAAGGATGGCAGCAAGACATCATGATGCTGTACATGTATTCGGCAAATCCTAATTATCAATGACCAGTATTCATTTGATCAAATTAAATTAATAATAATTTAATAATCAATTCCTGATAATGGGGTGTCAGGCTAAGTAGTTAAAGCAAGAGAACGTCTGTCATCGGTTTAAACTTATCTCCCTCTTGTACATGGTCTCGGTCTTCTGCATCTTTCTATCTCTCTATTCATAAGATGCGTATAACAATGAACCATGATATACAAATGTATACATACAATTATCAGCAATTCTACTTATTATACTTGAAGATTTGTTGTCATAATGTACCCCTGTTCCGAAATTGTGAACGAAACAAATTCCATTTCATTTTCGTTAAATCAGTATTGTATAAATGAACTTTTTGTATTATAGGGTTACAAAGAAGAACACAAATACATTGCGTCGCAAGGTAAGTGACTTTGCCCCTTACCCCTTCGCTGCATCACTCTCATATACGTCATATGCTCCAAACGTATGCACATATCATTTCTGCTACTTCGCTAATGAATATTCGTAAATAAACCATATAAGAACCACAGCATCGGACATCTTATATAACATCATATAGGACCGTTCTAGAGGAATAAAACAGAAATATTTTAGGACATTTTCCTATGCGCATCCTATATATTTTTTTTGTCGGGGTCCATTGTACTATTACTAAGCTATGGGCTGGAAAAGTTCACAGTTTGTTGAAGCAACACGCAGGGTGCACAATGGAAAGATTCGAACTTATCTAGAAAAAACTCTTTCCTTTATTCAAATTGGACCGGTATATTCAGTTGCAAGGTTGTTTGTGTGAAGTACAATACACTCGACCGATACGAGATGCATACTTAAACAACACATTTCCCGAGTAAATATGAAAAATGCTTCATTGTTCCTTGTTATAATAATTCGTGTGAAATTCTCAATTTTAGAGAAACGAAACTGGATAACTGAACTGATCTAACCGAATTGCCTCTCTGTGCACCATCCTGAAATAATAATCCACGAAGATGGGCACAATCACCTGTTCAGATGCAATATACCAAAAGTGAAATGCTGCTTAATTCCTTTCCATCACAGAGTTAATTCGGTTCATTTTTTGCAGGTCCGACTAAGATTATTGTTAATGACTTTTGGCGAATGCTTTGGCAGAAGGACGCCGGGAAAGTCATCATGCTTACAAATCTTGTTGAGAACTTGAAGGTAATTTTACACACCATTCAATGTGCGGCCATCTTTATTCCTGAAGCAGTATACTCAATATGATTGTCGAACATTCAGAATAAATTAAGTCATGAATGTCTCTTCGCCAATAGGTCGGAGGACTTCAATGTGAAGGATAGATTCTCCGATGTCCTATAATTGACCAATCAAAGTGTCGCGGAAAAGTCGAGCGAACGGGCATTAGAAATTTCAAGAAGCTCTGCCGAGCTGCATTTTCAAACTTCAGGGATTATCTCATCATCTGTTTAAGCGTGTCTTCATTGGTCAGTCCTGTCTAACGTTATTTATATCTTAGACGTCAGCTGAAACGAAAGATAAATTGAAGTTTCGTATTTATTTTCCCTTCGAAATTTAAGTTAGGTCGATGGCATTAATTTTCACAGCCTTCATTTGTTTATTTTATATTTGAGTACAGTCTTGCTCGTCAGCGAATCTGTCATTGTGGCTGTCACTTTTCAGGCGGAAATGAATTATGAAAAATATTTCGTTACAATTTGACTGAGATATATCTTAATAAAACAGAAACATTTTTGACTTCATACAAATGTGAAGCTCTGGTGAACAACACTTGGTTTATGTTTTTACTTTATGCATTATTTCGATCAAATGAAACTCGTTTGTGACCTGCTGCACCCTGGCCACCAGGTAGAGGAAAAAGCGTAAGCATATTAAAGAGGTAACTTGGCTTAGGAAGGATTGATGACTAAAGAAATCGAAGATGACACGCGCGGAATTTGGATGCTGTACATCCATTTAACAATAAAATGAACTGAAATGCACATACATGCACGGATATCAGCCATGTGAATTGCTAGATGGATTATTTTGCATGGTTATATCGATTATATTTTGTAGTACAAGTGCGAACAATATTGGCCGGATTTTGGAGAAACAAAGTTCGGGTTCGTCAAGGTGAAACTGCTCGATGAAGAAATGTACGCTGATTTTACCATCAGAACTTTGGAGGCGATGAATGAAAAGGTGAGAATTGTTTATTTCATAGAAGTACAATCATATCGATCGAAAGTGGACGTTCGGAACACCAAGCAACTGTTCCATATTAGGAAGCGTCTCCAAAAATCGTTTGTTTTTTGTCGAGAAATCCGTGATCATTTCTCGATATCGCGAATTTTGAAAGGTGAGAGCCAATAGAGATTTTTCCCACAAAACCCGAATGATTCGCGAATTTTTACTCGAAAGAAAAACGATATCGTGGGTCAGACGAGAATCTTTCGAGAATTGTTCTCAGTGGAGAAAAACCGATTAAAAGCGATTGAAAGTGGTTCCTCTTTTGACCTTCCCTAGCATGACAGCCTGTCTAGCTTGTTTCATTGCTGAAATGTACCCCTAGACTAGGGAACCAGGCTACTCCTTGAACAATTGTTCTGTTTCTATGTTAAACTAAATATCCCATGCATGTGCTCGGCCCCACTGATATAGCCATGATCCATAAATTCACAGAAGTGTATTCCCAATGTATATGTCCGTTATTATATATTGAACCTATGTATATGAAGTCATACTATAATCCCGACGATATTCCTTGTCTGAAATTTAATAGCCAAGACCGGAGATGAATCGTTTGGACGGTCAGATGTTCAACTGGACCGATCATCGCCGGACTACATTTATCAAATATAATAAAATGTTGTTGCTCATGAAAATGTGATATTCAATGCAGTCTCTTTTAAAATCGCGATGGCATGGTACCTGGGTATATACTTTATAAAAGTATCCTCACACATAGCGGCTCAACAGCTCTTGATCAGTGAATGACGTAATTGTATTCATTCGCCTCTCGATGCTTTCGCGATTTTCTCTCGATCGACATAAAAATATTGATTCTCGATGGGACAGAAAAGACGAATAAAAACGATATCGAGAAAATCGATCGAGGATTTTGAAAACGATTTCGTTTTCTTCATATTTCCCTCTCGACATTTTCTCGAAGAATTCCCGATTTGATCGGGATTTCTTCGAGAAAACCAAAGAGAATTCTCGATTGAAGGAAAAGCTAATAATGGAGACGCTTCCTAAATAGCTCAGGGCTGCAGTGTACATCACACAGCAATATCAACTCAGGACGCTCAGCCAGCGACAGAGTCTCAGGCCATCAAAGCTGAATTATTTTCAGAAGAAATCACACAAACTTAGTAAATACTAAATTAATTTAACAATACGAACTTATTTAGGAATGAAATTTGGCAAGAACTCGTTTACGTTTGAGTCACACAGTCCCGTTGAGACTGTAAGCTACTTGTTCTCAAAATAAACCAGACACCTTCTCGTATAGCGCTCAAATGCCGCTAGATAGGCGCATGCTTTCATCAGTTGAATGAGCATATGATTCAGTCTTAAAACCTATTGATCATGGAAGGGAAAACAACGGATGGCTGTGTTGCATGTCGGTGTTTAGATGAATTTATGTTTCTGAATAATTGGTTTCCCGTGCTTGATGTCCTGTATGTTTGGGTTTCTTCTTCGATGATTTCGAGGGTTACCATGTATTATATTCCTATGGCATTTCTCCGTTAGATTCTCTTCCGCGACATTCCAATGTTGTGTTGCCAGGTTTAGATTTTCTGCTTCCGATTTCCGTGCTCTTCAGAGTTCTCTTTCTTGCGTTTTAGTTTCAAGGTTCATGTTTTCATGTCAGTCCAAAGTTAACTTCAATTTTTAGTTTTTCTATGGTTCGCATTTTTTATATTCAAGCCCCAAGTTCCAAGCATTATCCGAGTTCTAAGCTGGGTTGTTATGTGTTGAATCATCTAGATTTCCATGTATCGATATTTAATCCCTCAATATATTTAGATTCCGTGAACAACATTTCTCCCCATCGTTGTCCTTGTTTCATTTGTGTGGCGTTCTGATACAACCGTCTAGTCCGTCATTCAATATTCATTCGTCGTCCATTGAAGAATTTCCGCGTTCGTAATCCAAAAGCCTAATTCATATAATAACATTAGATCCAAATTAAAGGGATAAATCTTAGTATACATAAAACTAGGCTAATTTTGTGCAAGACAGAAGGTCTTGATCTTTCCTGAATGCCTTGTTTTGGGTATCGGCTCTATTGAAATGTACTCGGAAACTTTGACTGTCCTAGGCAACGTTCTTGATATGACCTTATTGTTCTCTTGGAAATAATTTTGGTACATTCCTTGATTAACCCTCTCCTAGGTGTTCTTTTCAAAGCAATCGTTCAGTTATCTCTTGGTCTAACGATGCCAGGTTTCCTGTAAATTAGCAAGGTTAAGTTTCTTCTTATGCTATCTACATCAATTTTGTACATGTATGTTCCATTAACAGTCATAAGAGTTAAATATATAACCACAAGTATATACCGTTCCAGACACATGGTTATACTTTCATCAGCTTTAAAAGCGAGAAGTCGCATTGACTCCAATTGCGTGCGAATGTAGAATTTGACGTATGACTTCTTTATAGGTCAGATTGGTGGAATACCCAAAAGTATTACGCCAACCCACTCGTAAAATGTTCCTCTTTCGATTCATAGATTTATTTGACTTTGATCGTAGGAACCAGAAAAGATAAAAGTGATCAAACAGTTTCACTTCACTGCATGGCCCGATCATGGGGTACCCACTCATGCCACTGGACTCCTGGATTTCCGCGACAAAGTCAACAGCACCAAAACAATGATAACGGGACCACCGGTTGTGCACTGCAGGTAAATAAAGATCTGGATGACAAGAACGAAATTGACGTGCTCAAGATCACCAGTTTGGTACAAAATGAATTTGGATATAACACCATTGAAACTCGGGCATATGTGAGGTATATCCAGTATCATTGCGCAAGATTTGATGGAACTTGTGCCTTGTATTCTAACGATATTTTCTGGCAATATTGTCTGATATTCTAACAATATTTCCGGGCAATATTGCCTAGTATTCTAACCATATTTGCTGGCAATATTGCCAATGATATTCGTAATGCTTTCTGTAATAGCCCTTGAATTGCAACACGATATAAATTTTGTCCACGGATTAAATACTTTAGTACCTTAGTAACAGGATTGAGAGTTAAACTGGAAGATAGAGATACAGACAGCATGGCCCTTGAGTGGGCATTTACCTCATTATCTGGGAACTCTGAAAGAATTAGCTACTATAAATAACACACTCAATTGATATCTGACTGGTGCCGCACCTGTTCCACGCAAAGCAGCTGCAAGTATGATCAGATTCTATTTTGACTTTCGTTAATCAGTGCAGGAATTGGCCGAACGGGAACATTCATCGGACTGGATTATCTGATAAACCAGGCGAAGGAGGAAGAAGTTGTGGATGTACCGGCCTGTGTCCGACTGATGAGACAACAAAGGGTCAACATGATACAAACCGAGGTTAGTACTCATATGTCCCATCAAATACAGTGTAAAACTCGCTCTGTAAGACCGGCTGGGATACGTCATCCCACATACGTATACGGGATGATCGCGTGATACGCATTGGTCAAGACATGGGACGGAACTACTTTCCATGCTCATCAATGAGATTTTAGGGCAAGGTTGTTAGGTCTATTTAAAGAAGCTTTTGTCATCTGCTGCTTTCCTGAGTGTCTCGACCAAATATCACCATCTCACATCTCTTTCTACTGTCGGCTCGTTGTTCAGTGGTTGTGCCATAACAGTAGTTATAATAAATGTCATAAAAATTGTCCGAGCAAACTGCTGGATAGATTCCGGACGAGAGCACGGTGTGATATAGGCGCGCCAAAAATACGAGCCGCGTACGGTTCTGTGGTTACTAACCACTTGAACATTTTCTGTGATTTGTTGAGTGTTTTCACTTAATTATTCATTATTTTAGCAGAACATTGGAAAGCTTTGCAGTTCACCTTAATTATTCGTCATGAAAGTTTAATATTAGGGTAGTCCGCTGCTGATTGTTGGCTTTGGCGATCACCATTTTCCTGGTTTTTACCCTTAGGTTATCTCCCTTTCCTAGGTTAAGAGAAAGTTTCCTTTGAAAGTTTCCTAGCCGAGAATTTTTCGTAGCAACATCCATCCAGTTTGATAAATTTTGACAGATATTGTGATTATCTTCAAACAGTTTGAATATAAAAAAAAGTTAAATAATATTTATATGATTTTTTCATGAATATGCTTCAAAACCAGGGCTATTCCCTATGGTTTCTGGGTTATCAAATGAAGCATGTGTCAGTCCACTTAACATTGTCTATAGCTAAAAAGTGCACACGAACCCATATTTTTTCTTTGTTTTTCCTCATTATACACACTTACGAATGTAAGAACTCATATTATTCAAAAAGTTAATTACTTTGATTCACCAAACAGCGGACATCCTTAACTGTTAATTTCTCTTGAATTTGACATTCATACATTGTAAAGATGCACTCTTTATCTGTGCGTGAAATCTTATGTAATTGAGTTTTCGATCGTTAAATGTAAGTGCTCATTGGAACGTAAACGAACATCTTCTGGCAGTTTTTGGTTTATTTATAAATTAATTAGTTTCATTTTATGAAAAAGAAGTATAATAACGTGATCGTGGGATGCAAATTCCCACTCTGGAGAAGAACGAAACTTCCTAACCACGCCTATACGTTGGGATAGTTTTCCTCTTCTCCCGAGTAGGAGTTTTCGTTCCATGATCAGGTTATTACGATTTTTACAACAGTGTGGACTATTATTAGCATATTAATTTTAGAATGACAAAGGTTTTGGAATGTTCATTTCACTGCAATGAAAAATGTGTTCGACAGTATTTAGCTCTTGTCCATTACAATGGATTTCTTGGTAAAAGGCCCTTGAGGAACTGTCGCATTGACAGATAATGCTGGAAAATACCTTTGATTCAAGAGATTGTACATAGTAAAACACAGCAACCATGCAATCAAATGCTTCCCTGTATGGGTGTGTGAGTCTGCGTGTTACACGAAATGCGGAGGCTTATCGTATGGCGCAGTTGGTGTTTCCCTTAGACACCGCAAGCACGAGACATAAGACTCACAAAATGGCTAGGATTACCTTAGATTCATTTGCATACAACAATCAGAATTAACCACAAGGATCTCACCGTGATAAAACAGTTGTGTAGCTTGGCAATCACCAGCTGCAGTTGTTTGGCGACTGATCATGACCTCAAAATGCTTTTTCAAAATCGAAATAAATCTTCATATTGGGTTCATTCTAAACTTACTTGCTTGTGTAGCTTTTTTTTTGGACAAAGGTATAAGGTGATCTATATGCATATTTATCTATATATTTTCTCTTTCGTCATCTTAGGGACAGTATGAGTTCCTGTATGATGCTCTGGTTGAAGCACTCAAACTGTCTGATTGTTCGGTGCCAAGCAGCGACTTCAAAAATATGTATCGTGATCTATGCATTGCGAACCCTGCAACAGGGCAAACGAAACTACAGAAACAATTTCAGGTAATATTTTTGTTTTCTGCGAGGAAAATTTAAAAGTTGAATAAACAATATTCACTTAATCTGAAAAGGACAATAAGAACGCTGCATGATTTGAAACAACAAAACATAATTCAATTTACTATACATTATTATGTTTATACATGTACAGGTTTTGAAGGATCTGACTTCCAATCTGAAGAAATCTGACCTGAAATCTGCTTTAGATCCAGAAAATATTACCAAAAATCGCAACATGGAGATATTGGCTGGTCAGTATAATTCTTCCTCTCATCGTAGAATACGATTGTGGCGAAAGTGAGACAAGGTTCTTGACTTTCTGTTACGACACACAGAAGAAATAATATGCGAGTTATTGTAGGTGGAACGCCAGGCAATTCTACAATCACTAAATATGTTCGAGCAGCTTAAAATTATCTTCGTTTCAGGTTCAAAGTCTAACTTCATGGGGGTGGTTTCAAGAGTATCTTATTCCAATGATGAAATGGAATGGGATCTTCGAACAGGCATGCCTATATGAACACCTATCCCCACATACAGTTACATTACAATAGATGTAATGAACTGTATACATAACACACTTCACAGAGAGCAGTAGACAGAGTAGTATTGCACTGAGGATAAACAATGAGAAAAGAAGAAATAAGTATAAGAAAATAGAGAAAATAGTGCAGATGACGACTGGCAACTTCAACATATAGTAATACGAAGCACGATCGCACATATATATACCATATGAAATAAATAATGAATCTATTTGAATTGAAAACATAGTCATAGACTCTGTTGAAAATATGGACGATTTTCTCATAGTTCAGATCATCGCTGCCAATTAATAGCGTTTTAATATTCACGGTATAATTTAAACGAACGTTTAATAGGTTCAGGCTGAGATTAACATATGATGGACAGAAAAAGAAATAATGGGTTCGGTTCTCGTAAGGATTCATAGGATTGGTTGATTGTCCGATTAATTCTGGTGTTTAAGTTACACATCTCGTTCATCTCCTGTCCTTGTTTATGTGAAACCCAAATCGCTGTCTTATTCGCGCAACAGCGCTGCATATGCTTATAGATGGAAACAAAAGAATGTGCATACTGGATTAATACGCTCATATTATAAAATTACGATACATATATTTAAAAATCAATGGGAGATGACAAAATTTGTGCTATCTGTTATCTATACGCACTTCATTGGTCTCTGTACAAACTCACTTCAGCTCTACCCAAGCTCAGGTGGATTTCTGACCATTTCCAGACCACGGAAAGAGTGGAAAAAGATAATGCAACATTTTAAATTTAATTCTGATGTATCAGTTATCGAAGTATACACGTTTATGGTTATATTTTTACATTTGCCCCTCAAAATTTCAGGTGTAGTTCATTAATTTGCATGATCTGCGCTTTGGGTATATGTGTGAGGCAATGAAGAAAAATGCCCCACATCAGTAAGGAATCAAAAACAAAATCGATAAAACTGAGAGTTCGCGGTGAATCGCGCGATTGTAAAGCCCCAGTCACACTGTCAGAAATTGGGTGGAGAATGCCGGCAAATGACCACGAATATTTTAAGCTTGTCGATTCGTGTCAATTCGCCTGTAGAGGGCCTCTTTGAAACTGTCCTACGAATCCCTTACGCATGCCGCAGGTTCCTTGTACGACAGCCATAAGCATTTAACAAGCATCATCACGAATGAGTACGCATGCAGTGCGATTCAATGAAGAACGCCCTACGCATCAACACGGCAGCCGGTGAACCCCACGCGAACCTATATATATGATCCGTCTTCTATGAAATGTACAACATACGATGGTATTCGCAAGAGATCGTGGAGCAATCCTATGAAATCGTACGAGATTCGCGAGGAAGCGTAGCCTATTCGTCATGAAACGTAGCACCGGCGTGGGTATTCGTGGTACTCTCGCGGTTATTCGTAGCACCGTCGTGGATATTCGTAGTACTGTCGCCACACATCCTGTTGAATTCTTCTCAGTATCGTGGTATGATCGTACAAGAAGCGCAGAATGCGACCAACAATCATCGTACAATGCGTACGGCATTCTTGCTGATTTGTGACCGAAAGAACTACTACGACTACCCACGAATATACACGATAGGAGGAAAATGCATGCGAAAACGCAGTAGGATGGTGCCAAGAATGCCATACGTATACCATTTAATCGTACCTGGCCGGCGAATGTTTTGAACATTTCAAAACTTTCGTACTCCGTCCGAGAATAGGCAAGAACGGTCACGATCTGCGACGAACACCGCAAGATGCCAGTACGAATTGCCAAGAATGATAAGGATTTTTCAGTTCGCGGTGATTCGCCTACCCAATTCTTAACAGTGTGACTGGGGCTTTAGCAGATGTGAAATAAAAAAAATGTTCCATGAAATAATGTCATATTTCATATGTTTCGCTTTATAAGAAAAGTATGTCTCACTGGAATTACAATATGGAAAACATTACCTAGCTAGGCTATTAGATACGAACCGGATATTGTTGCCTATCGGACATTGTTTCCTCCAGTTGTTACGTCTACGATAATAGAAAAACGCAACAGAAAGATGTGTGAAGTCGAGTACAAAGATTTATTTACAATACAAACTAAGTTAGGTCAATTCAGCAAATGATAACAAATAAAAACCTTACTGTTGACTGTTATACCAGTGTATCAACGTTCGTATCAACGTACAGTTCGTTACGTGCAGAAATCCCGTATTTCCTCAGTCAATAACGCTCAGCCAGTGTCCAGATTTCGTTAGTCCGATCACGTAGGTAATAGAGCGGTGAAACACAGCCAACAGGAAAACACACAATCCAACAGTTAGTTATCTCAGCCAATGATCTCCGATAATGTCAAATGTCCAGTAAATGCACCCGATAATGTTGTTCAAGTATCTCCCAGTATATCAAACGAATATGAAAGCCAGTGTTCAATTCCTGCCCACAACTTATTGACACGCTAATTTATACTATAGCGGGATTTCTAGATCATTCCATCAGGTCAACACAGTGTCATCGGTACAACATGACGTAATATTTAACCCAGATACAATTACAAGAACTAGAAATTTCCACATTAATCAACCCAGATAAACAGATGTTTTCATATTTCAGAAACTTCCAAAGTAAACAACTATTGCATGACCGTCTATATGAGGGCAGAGGGCGCTGCAGTATATCCTATACTATCATACTGGGTCTTTTGGTGAATGTATAGATGGCGCTGTGGTATATCTAATCGTATCACACGGGGTTTTCATAAAGCAGTCATATGTAAAATCGAATCTTCGAGAAAACACAAAACGGGTGACACACAAATCACTCAGGATAAATCGGTCAGAAATACGAGAATATTCCAGATGGATGACTAACACTAAATCGGTCATGATTACTAGAAAATTCGTACACATATTTACCACAGAACAGGTCAGTAAGTTCACCTCAGTTCCACACTGTACTACCATGACACAGTTTACACTGGTCTTTATATATTCGTGCTAAGAAGTCTTTATAGCCTTGATTAACCTTCAAGTTGGCAAAATTTAAGTAACTATATTTCTAATTGAGTATCATGCTAGTTCCAGAATACTGCTTGTATATGTCACTGTATAATCTGTTGTCTTTATTCATCGATAATCCTCTCACATTCTACCCTCGTTATACTACTTAACATCATTATGCCCCCCTCTAACTAGAGGGGGGCATATAGCGATCGCTTTGTCCGCCCGTCCGTCTGTCCGTCCAAAATCAGTGAATTGGGTGCAAAATTCAAAGTTCACTGATCGCTTCATAATTTCACCACAATATACTCCCAATGAATGTAGGTCTCATAACCAGGTCCCATTTTCGGATTTGGCGAAAGCCCTGGCGACCATCTTGCATCGAAGCATCGTAGTATCACTTGTTGCTTAATACTTGGAATATGTATTATGTGAGGCATGGCAAAAAAGCGACTGAGACAGAATTTTTATAATTATCCAAATTAGGCCTCCACCAACCAATAAAGAAATGCAGAACAATGGCGGGGCAGTGTCGGATTAAAGTGGAACGGGGGGGGGGGGGGGCAATCTCTGCTTCCTTCCTGTGTTATTATTATGGGATAAAACAAGCCCTTCGGGGGATTTAATCCCGCCTCAATAAAAATATGTCAAATATCTATGTTCACATGTATATATATTCATATCTGGTGAATAAATCTTCAAATCAAGTCTAGGTTTTATAATCTTTAATGGTGTTTCTCTCGTGTTACAAAGCTGACCATGTAAGGCCTTTCCTGTCTACCCCTATCCCTGGTGGGAACGATTATATCAACGCCGTCTTCCTCCCGGTGAGTATCATGCTTAATCTGGAAATCTTTGGAATATCCAAATTCCATCCAAACATTTACAATAGCCAAACGCTAGTGGACAACATACCATACATTTTTATTTGGGTGAGGGTCCTTCGGAAAATATAAAACGATATCGTTAAGCTGATCTTGCATTTACTGCCGATATTAAGTTTTTATTATCATTTTATTTGAGCAATATTTGCTGTGGAAATCAGAGAGTAAATATATAGAGGTACTTTTACCCAGATAGGCTTTATTATTATTATTTGTTTTAATATACAGCGGTAAGAGAGTTCGGCGGCCGGTTATTATCGTTTATTATAGCGTTAAATAAAGCAAACCTAGCGAAAACAAGACGGTTTATAAAACGATTATACAGGCGCTCAGGTGCTTTCATAAACGAAAAGATTCCTAAGAAACGAAAGTATGGGCTTTTATAAGAAAAATGTAGGCCCCACATGTGGTCAAACGATATTATACGCGAAAACTTTTCTGCAAGTGGAAGGGCACCAGCTGACAAGAAGAAAATATGCGTTATAGGCTGAATTTCAACAACTCTTAGATAATGGCACGCTAAGGCCAACGAAACGAAAACACGTGCGATCATAAGCTCTCACGATCGAAAAGATTATTTCAAACGAAAATATCATTTCACGCTAGCAAAAGGATAATATAACGCTAAATATTCTCGTTCAGCTGGCCTACTTAGCTTTCTCTGCACCAGGGGAACAATGGAGAGTTGAAAATTCGTGACTGAAGAGCTTACACTATTGGGGTAATTTTGAGCTCATTTGCATAAACCTCCAACAGAGAACCAATAATTAATTCTTATTTCTTCATCTTCTTTGCTTTTCTGCGGCTACAATTGGGTAAAAATTATTTTATTTCCTATCAAATGATCAGTTATCAATTTATCATAACATTTTCGCGAATGAAGTTGCATAAATAAAAATTTAGATAAGTGAAACTAAATAATCTATCGAAAAATGCCTTATGGGAAAATGTACGGTCATCTTGGATTGTTTTAGATTTCCTGGTAGAGAGTGAATCAAGGGTATAATTCGGTGAGCTTTAGCTCTCTTGTATCGGGGATAAAGAAAACACTAGGGAGACGGGAAGCGGAATCAGCCCTTCCTCCAGGCTGTGACACACCCCAAATCGCCGATGCCAGACATGGTTAAACGTAGCGAGACGCCTTTAGCCCTTCTTTTAAGACGCTCATCGTTGTGAATTGTATAAAATTTCGGCATCAGTACATTATAGGTAATCCCATCGGATTATCCGGTGTGACATCACACTATATTATTCTCAGATTTCATGAGACAGAATGGTCGCCATACTGCAGAATATTTAATGAAGATTATTTATTCTACTGTCCAACTTGCGATATTTAGGGATTGCATAATCGTGAACGCCGAGTAGCTGATGGGAGGTAGACTGGAAAGTGGTTAAGTTTATGTCTGAGAATTTCTGCGATCCAATGATTTGTTCTTATGTTCAGGCATACAAGCGGAAACGATCCTTCATCATCACACAGATGCCTCTTCCTGGTACAGTCATCGACTTTTGGCGGCTGATCCATGATCACGATGTGAGATCCATCATCATGCTAAACCTAGCCAAACAACCTGAATCGGTAGGTTAAAGTGGCAGTACAAAGTAGTCTTAGTATTGTGATACTGTATTACGTAAATGACACGCATTATATCTCCAGACCTTTTCATACAGTCCGGCAGTGATAAATCGCTGCTATATTTGATACGCATTTTCCCCCTCTTTTGCAGCATGTTTCGAGAAAGAATAAAGGAGTTGTGCAAGAGACCTACATGTTTCATTAAAAAGTTTCGAGCTTAAACTAACTGGAAGTATCGTAATCGTCCACAATTGTTCAATATGCCTGACGATTTTATATTACTTTCTGCCATCGAAAATCTGTTATGATGATGTTGCGATGCTTTGGACAGGGAATGTTTCTGTTCTGTTGATGAAATGTCATATGCCTCCAATCTAATGTTTTCATGGCGTACTTTCATAACTTTGTAATTATCACGATTGAAGAGCATGCAAACTGTGGGATCTGAGATAATAAGCTATCTTTAAAACGTACGTAGATCAACAAGGAAACTACATGAAAGATGAGTGCGATGACTGACCTATAAATATGCGCTTAATATTCCTCAGAATGTTGGACTATACTGGCCCCAAACCACGGAGCAATATGGCCCTTTCGATGTAGAGACCATGGAAACAGAGGAAGGGGAGTTCTGCGTTACGAGAACACTCCAGTTTCAATACAAGAAAGAGGTAGAGAAGCTTTCAATACCAGTGTTTAGTCTGTCATTCAATATTCAGCCGTCGTCCATCATAGAATTTGCGCTTCCATAATCTAAAGACCTGATTCGTATAACAGCATTATCACAGCAAAATGGTTGGTATACATAAACACATGCTAGTGTCCTGCAAGAGAGAAGCGACCAACATTTTTGAGTGATGCGGGCAAGTTGTCTCGAAGTTCCAAATACCCAACCCGTACTGCTGAGCATTATCCTTATGCTAGTGGCTATGAGGTATGAGTCGGGTATGAACGACCCTTCCATACCAGAGGTAGCTGATCATTCTCGCGATCCGAAAAGTGGGTAGGGGTACCTAAACTCCAGTAACCTACTCAATGTTTCTTCAATCTGTGTAATTTTCTCAGGTCTTAATTGACATTCATGCACTCTCAATATGTGAAAGGAAGTCTCGAATGCACTATACTCTGGAAGTAATGTCATCTCTGAATATTAACTGAAACGGTATTTTGGGTCATAATTTAGAAATATAAGTTTTATGTTGTCAATAATTAATCACTTAGGCCAGCTGACAAACCACATATTCAGTCGAAAGCGGTAACATTGGTTACTACTTTCTATGACTTCACGTGTTTGTGTTTTGGAAATCAGCCCCCCCCCCCCGATTTGTCATTGGCTATTAATTTTCTTGCCATACGACTTACATTTAATTTAGATCATCGGAAATTCCGAAACTATCAAACATTTTTGATATCTAAATTTTTACTGTAATACAACTTTCTTGATAATGAAACTGTTGCATATTGGAACTAGTCGATCATTTTTCATGAATTGAAAAGGGGGTACGATTAGATTAGAGCAATCCCTCAATATCTCTCCAGTCAGCTCAAAACGGGTGTTATGTCGTCTCACATACATCCAGGGATGAAATAAAATCAATAGTTAAAAGGAGATCCCCACCGTAGGAAGTCAGTAGGACTAAGTGATCGTCTCCAAATATGTTGCGAGGAAACAAAATTCTTGTCCATAAGTCTGCAGGAAATTAATCTAGCGCTAAAATAAACAAAAAAAATTTGTAATATACTACCAGAAAAAAAAAATCTCCACGGCTTTTCGATTAGGGTGGTAGGGCTGGTGAATTGCATATTACGAGGAGGATAAAGTTCATACAATATCCAAAATGTGGGGTATAGCTTCAGCCGTGACACTTTGCGCCGCCGTTTAGGATTAATTATTACGATATACACTAATGTGAGATTACTAAGGATCCGTAATGAACATATGTTCACATCAGGTCTCCGGTCGAAAGTCCAAAAACACAGGAATCAGTCACCCCTCCCCCTTCCCCCGCGTGCAATTCCCCATTACGAGTGGATTGACAGTCTAATTTCTCTATTATTCCCTAGTCGGATTTCTGAGCTAGTTGGGATATTGTGGAATATGGATGGTTACCTATTCAGTGCTGAGCTTGTAAACATTTGCGCAGATTGTCTTCATTTTAACAAGTTCAAGAATCCTCGGCAATAAGATTTTTGACAGTTTTCATTTATTCTTCAAATGAACTGCACTGATGGAACTAGTTTTGTTCTTGTATGTTCTGAAAGATATTCATTCAGAGAATCGGAATTTAGAGAAAATTTTGCTCTTCTGATTACTACAACTGAAATTGAACGAGAATAGAGCGATTTCTGAAAATGATCTTGGCTAATCAAATTTCCTCGCTAATAACTTCTAAGCTAAACCGCTTAACCCGGGGCTAGGGGCCGTATGAACCCATGTACTTCAAGATCCTCATGGTACTCATATGAACAGTCACAATCAAAGCGTGACTGAGATACATCATTCTTTAGATGACGACTTTACAACGAATAATATGGATTAAGAATACTGATCAGCGATACGGATTTGATATTTTTGGAACATCATGATGTCTTGCCGGCATCATTGAAAACTGTTGACCGCTTCTTTCTTGCAGGAAACAAGCTTATGTTTATGTATACTATGATTGTCTTTTTGAATTTGGTGCTAATACTGTTATATGGATTATGAAATAGGCCTTTGGATTATGGAAGCGGATATTCTCTAATGGACGACGGCTGGATTATGAATGACGGACTAGACGCTTGTAATTCATCCTAAAAAACGTTTCGATTAATACAATAAAACTTTCAAGCAAAATAGAATTCCTCACATTTTATTTTGTTCTGGAAATAATTTATGACTGTTTCAAGTGCAATAATTTGAATAAAATCCAAAAAGTTTATTACGGATATCTTAAGAACGAAGGCAAACTTATTAACTCAAGCTTATTTAGTTCCATATATGTACAACATCGTGTCCAAATTTCATGGCCTTACGCAAAATAACCTGGGAGTTATCATCAGGCCATTCTAAAAAATGATAGAAAGTTTGAGAGACAAAACAAGCAAACATTACCGAGGACCGTTTTTAAAAATTCATGATCGGTAGTTACTTCAACCAAGTTAGGCGATTTACAACTCATTGAGTTCGATATCATTTGTAAAAACGTTTGAAGAAAGTTGATTACTTGATCAAATGATCACCATATGCTAGATAATCAGATCACTCGACTAATCCAATCTTCTCCAGACGCATCCAAAACGCATCTCCAGACGTCTTGTCTGACAGCTCGTTTTCAAATAAATTGAGCTGATTCTCCGTATAATGATATACTTTGTTATGATATTTCCTTCACCTACCCATAGAGTGATTACTGAATGTTAATATTTTGGAAAACAGTTTTTTCAAAGGTTTGATGCCTGTTAGAGATACTGGCACCTTGAGGGATTTACTGTAATTAAAGTTCCCCTATTCAGATCCCAAAGAAGTATGCCAACCTATGGTTAGGTCGTTTGTGCCTCACTACCTACTCGGAAAGCTGGACATCCACCATGGAGTTGATCTCCAAGCTACGTGGTATAAAGCAGAGTACTAGGGAAAGTAAAAGCAATAATTTGTAACCCCCTTCACAGAATGGGTACCCGGACAGTTAAAGTTGAATCCAGACAAATTTATCTGAATGGCAGCAGGAAAATATCATAGGAAATATGATTTTACAAAGTGTGTATCAACAGTAATTATTAATGTGTTTTTCTAATTTCCTGAAATTCTCAGACGCAGAAAGACAAAGTTCGCATCAAGCAATTCCAGTGTACATTTTGGTCAGACGACGAACCAGTTCCTCAGTCTAGTGCTTACCTGATCGCCCTGATGGAGCAAGTTGAATGTTGGCAACATAAAATTGGAAACGGACCTGTGTTAGTGCATTGTTTGTGAGTATTAATGCTAGCGTTGGGGACATAGTCAGTTTTGCTGGCACAGGCTATCCCTGTCAACGAGTTTTTCTTCTGGTGGTAATAGATAGGGTATTCACTGGGAACCTGTCTTGACATGCAGCATAACAAATATTCGATATAACCAATAAAAACGGAACAAGTGTATATTTGTGCAAGAAGGTAGACTATAGTTCACCTGGTCAGTGTCACTATTTTACAACATTGCACCAGCTTAATGACAACATATCGAAAAATATATCTTTGTCCTCTATCTAAATGTGCGTCACATTAAGTAATGGTATTTAGGAAACCAAGAACCTAAGCGCGAGTTTTGCATTCGAAATAAAATAGGCAGTCGTTTGACATCAATAATTGAAAGACCGCATTGGTATAAAATGAACACAAGCTAGTGTCTCGTATAAGTGATAAGCAGGAGTTGTTGTTCATACTCTAACATCCCGAGGGCGTGATTCCGCGTATGATTTTCCGGCCAATCACGATTAACTGTTTCCATCAAATGACGGCGCTAAATGACACAGATTAATATATCTGTAACAGCACTATACTACTCGACGTAGTGTGTTTAAAAGCAAGAATGTGAACTATTTATTTGCAATCAATCGTAAAACGAATCCATATAAGTTGTCTCCCTTGTTCAAATGCTCATCTGACGTTTATTAATAAACAGCCAAACATCTCCTAATTATTTCCTAACTTCCTGCTTTGCTGTTTCGTTTAGTAGGGTTCATGAACTGGTTACAAAAATTAGTAAACAACTAACACAGTCGCTGCTATTTTGTTACAATTCCATGCTTTATCGTCACGAGTATACAAGGAGATCCAGTTGATTACTTGACTAGACCACTGAATTGTTTAATTTTTATTTGGATGTTGAATTTTAATAAATTTAGCAGTCAACGGAAAAAGTTCCTTGAAGCGATGGTGTAAGTGGGAGCCTCGCTGTCGAAATAGAGGCCTGGTTCCCACTTACACGAGAGTCGTGATGTCACTATCACGAAGGCATGGCACTCTGTTGAGTTAGGTTGTTCATAGTTTTCCAAACATTCATCTCGCATTGTAGGCAGTAAATCCGACCACTGCACAAATAAGCCTCTAACCACCGACACTACTCATGAACTGATTGGTTACTGTTTGATGGGGCACTTCACTGTACTGATTGATCGCAGTACTGTTCAGTTTCAAAAGATAAGTAACTAACCGGTAACCAACCAGGTGCTCTGTCACCCTTTAGGTTCCGTGAATAGTTTACCGTATAGCTACCAGCTATATAGCTATAGCAGTTGAGAAGAAGTTACTTCTAGGTTTCCAACAAAATTAACCATACGTGTGTACAACAGTAACATGATTTGCTACTGACTATTTATTGAGCGTTTCCTGTCAGTACTTATCGGTAACTGGGTAGGAAAGGTCACACTTTCCCTCACATCCAATACAATTCGTTTATGAAATCCGCAACTGAGCCGTACAAAACGGTCAGCTGTAAGTAACCACACATTTCATTTATGAAACAGCTTATTGGAACTGTCCAGTAGCGATTAAGTCAGAATTGCGCAGTACTGCAACATTAGTGCTCAACTCATAACACACATTCATACAACATTTATGTTCAAATAATAGTTGTATTCAATAGATTAGTCAACCTGATAACTGCACAATTCATTTTGGACTTCGTATTACCAAGCGTAACATTCTCGTGCAGTACAAACAGCTTTCAAAGTTATTGCCAGCATGAAACTGAACAGTACTGTGTGATACAGATATGAGCAGTGCTGAACTGTGAAAGTTTGCCTATGCATGAGATTTTCTACTTATACATCAATTGCATATCTGTACCTAGATCAGTATACAAATTCTCCAAAATTATGCTCACTTTCGATCAGATAATTTCTTGAATTTCTGGTATGGAGGGCCTGCGACTATGTAATGATAATTTATTTCTGAACCCAAAACACTCAGTTTTAAGGCATGCTGATGTTACTTTATATTGTTCATATTATGAAATATCGCAAAACAAAGGAAGATGTTGTGATGTTTTTGGTATCGGTCCTTTTGTGAAGACATCATTCACAGCATAGACATTAGAAAATAAATCCATATCGAATATCGATTCACATCTTTCGACCCATCAGTCAAAATATCGTCCCAGGTTAGAACCACAAATTTATTTTAAGGGTTTCACCACTACACTAATTTTCAAAAAGATGTAGTGTTTTATGACTTCATCACAGTTAAATTTTACACTTTATCTGGGAAAAGCTATTAGAGTGAAGGTTCTCTTTATGATTGTGTTTTATAGGGATGGAGCAAAGAAAAGTGGTCTGTTCTGTGTGGCCAGTTCGGTCATCGAACGACTGAAGGTGGACCAGGAGGTTAACATTCTACAGTCCATCAAACAGATGAGAGTCAACCGACCAGAAATCATCACCGATCTGGTACGAATATATAGCAATTCTTCTTCTTGCGCACACTAAGTTTAAATCGTCATGATTGCGGCGTTTCCATAAGAAAGTCAAAAAGAAATATTACCATGTAATTCTTGCCACGAAATTTTTCATAGCATTTACATGAAATTGTATATAATTCTGAGCAAATGCCGGCATAGTATTTTGTGAACGGGGCAGACATTATATAATGTTGCCGAACGGTATGGTGCGTCCGTCTTTAAATTATTGTCAATAGAGAATCATTGCGTCAAAGGTTCGATAATTTTTAAATTAAGCGTTCACATATCATGCTCTGAATGTAACTCAGTATGAACACATCGCAGATTTTGCGTTGTAAGGTGCTCATGATGTGCCCGGATGTTAGAATGAAAACACTCGGTAAATTATTATCATACCTGTATCATTATTCTGTTTATCTTCTATGTACGAGCAAACTAAGGAACCTTAGTCAGACCATTCCTCTGATCTAGTTGTTAGAAATATACCCGACGACTCATATTTGCCCCCAAGTGGGTGAGCGGCATGAGTTTTGTACCATGTCTGTTGCCAGGAGGGGAAGATTAATTTCCTCTACATGATGACGGTACAAGGATAGTCACACATGTCCGACTAATCATATCGTAGTTACTTATATCTTCGCTATATGGCCGTAATACCGCTGATAGCGCTGAACGCGACGTTAAACCTTAACTCACTCACACTCGTTACCTCAATCAATTCAATAATTCGATTCTATTTTATCTTACCTTACATAAAAGTCATTCTTTATAAGTGACTGTCCAGTTTTAGATTCACGAGAGTCGAAACTCAGAGGAGTCGATCAAGGCATCTACGGTTATTTTCTCGCCACAAAAAGCACGCTGGCTATTCCGTGTGCGCGCGTGGGATGTTCGTGACGAGTAGAAATTTCCAAGTCATTTGCCAACTAGTCGGAGTTTCGATCCCTGAAGCTGAAAATGGACAGTCACTCTTAAACAAGGACTCTTGTGAAGTTAAAGTTGATATGAATAGAATCGAATAAATGATTTTTTCTTGTGGCAAATGGCCTCTGCAAATAAGAATCGTTCGGAGTTTCCCACAACCACTGGAGCTGGGGAATGGTTTGACGCCATGACTTTGGTCGCACACAGAAGAGAAAGGCCCCACTGGAGCTATTCTATGCCGTGTCTACCGTGACACTTCACACATCTTGGGATGTTGGTGGCAAGACAATTACTAATATCAACATAAAAACATACCAATTGAATCCCTGTCTTGTTTCCTTTCAGAACCAGTTTCAGTTCATCCACGAGATAGTGTTAGCCTACCTGGACAGTTTTCAGACGTACGCAAACTTCCAATGAGTTTGTGGCATTTGGTGATCAGAAGGGCACTATTATTCGTCAACGTGCTGGCTTTTTGTCATAATAATGCGCGCGAATAGTCGTTTGCTGTTTTCAGTTAACATTTACATGTCGTGATATACCATGTATACTGTCACGATAATGGTTATAGGAAAGACATTGGATTCATGTGAATTATGACAAATCAACATTGTTCAGCCAATAGGTTGACAGGTTTTAGATATAAAGATATGACGTTTGCTCAAATTTATATAGGCATGTATGCCATTTATGTAAATGAGGTGGTCCGTATTGCTATCGATTTTTGATAAAAAAAATAGCTTAATCTAGCCAGAATGTGAAATAGGCTCGGCATCAGTTAGCTCTTGCTTCCAAATATGATATCACGTGATATTTCAATCCATCGGTTTGTTCCATGTAAGATTTATACAAATGCCATAAGTACATTATGTAGCCGTTACGGTTTTTTTATATAAACGCATATATTTTATAGAACGTTAATTTTTGCTATATGTGTATGTTTTGTTATATGTATGGTTCATGTTGCTTATATATATACATTTTCATTTCTCTATCTAGATCAAAACGAATATTGGTTTTCTCCTGTCCACAGAACATCGTCTTTACCGAATTGGAATCACATAATTGGTTTATTATATCAAACAATGGCAAATGGTTTGAACTTGAAGTTAAACGTACAAATTTATGTAATAATTTTGATTATTCCGGATAATTTCGTTAAAATGTCTCTCATGCCTTCAACCGCATAACATGTGTTCGCGTGTAACGTCAGTCGCGTGATAGGCTTCGGCAGAGACGTAAACGAAAGTTATTTTCACCGACGTAATTTGGTGAAAACTTGACTGTCATGCCGACTCCTCGAACAGTGGACAAGAAAATGGATAAATCACACATGGACACACATGACCAGATATGGTGGACATTCTGGAAGGTGAGCAACTACGGATATATTGAGTAAAAAAGAGCCACTGGCTACATTTGAAGAAAAACTTTATTTTTGTTATTTTGATATATTTGGCATATTAATAAATGTAAAGGATTCATTTATTACCGGAACCACTTGAGTTTTCATTCATTGGGGAATTACGTAAGTATAGACCGAAAAAAAAAGGTCACGACCTAATGTTTTCTTCTAAAATCGATACATCCTGTGGGTTGAGAGCCTTGGTGATTTCAAAACCATTGTTTAATAATTATATTCCATTTAAGCACAGTTTTTAAGCGTAATTCCGGCCGTCTGGTCCTGGCATATTGCGACAGACACCATGTTTAAGTGCCTTAACAATACAAGAGAATGAATGCAAAGTATACATCATTACCACAGTCGAATGTGTCTTCTAATAAAAATACGTTACATATTTGCTGATTTTCTCGATAATCTAAACCTGTCACTTTCAGTCATATGTTTAGAAAGATCATCTATCGTACCTAAATATGCTCTGAATTCGGATGATGTTAAGCCTGGCTCACACGAGAGCTATCAGCTGAGCTAACGGCCTCAATTGTCTGTCAGCTCAGGGGCTATCTCTCGTGTGGGCAGTTTTTGATGAGCTTTTGGCCTCGCGAGGCCGGGAGAAAAATATCAAACTTGTTTGATAATAATTTCGCCTCGCGAGGAAAAATCCTCAGCGTGTGCGGCGAACGCAAGCCAACAGCTCAGCAGTTTTATTGGACCGGCGAATGAATCGCATCTTATTTTCACGCGATTCACACGCACGACTCTTCAAAATGTTTTTTTTTTCGATTGAACGATGTCACAGTGTGTCCATTGGTATAATATTGAAGCCCTGGACAGACCACTGGGCATTTATTTGTCATACGGCTACGCAGTTACAATAGTCTTCAAAATGGTCTTCAAGAAGACGTTATGCGGGAACCGAAATCAATTTCGTTAAACTTTTGCTCACCGTGTGCGCTGAAACAACACGAGAGCTAGCCCCTGAGCTGACAGACAATTGAGGCCGTTAGCTCAGCTGATTGCTCTCGTGTGCGCCTGGCTTTACGGGAACATATAATATGCAGATTTACCTTGAAATTTAGTTGAGATATTCTGCTTCTCCTTAAACAAAGAAATACACTGAACTTAGTATGAACAGACGTGCTGTATTACACAAGCGGCTCGCTGTTATGCCAAAACAGTGAGCTCCCCTGATGTAGTCTTCAGAATGACGTTGCTGACACACATGGTTATGCTGGATGACACATCATAACTGGTTTAATTGAGTTCGGTGGAGGTAAATCCTTCATTGATATATTCCGTATGGCATCAGTAGTTTTGTTTTGCAAGAAACGAGCTAGTCTTTATACTTATGTTTTATTCTATGCCTGCTTGGAGTTTGGCTTGGTAGCTCGGTAATGGACGCGAATCCTTTTCCTGGACGATGGCGGATAACAGACAAAACAATGCAAATATAGCTCGAACGTTCAACAGAATAATATATTTATGGGAAAATCTGACATCAGTTTATAATATAGCCATGATGCCTTATTCCTGTCTTCATATGAACATCCCCAAACGGAATTAAATATGAAAGATATAATATAGCTTCCTTCTGCTCTCATTTCATGTTCCGGCAGGTACTAAAGCCCTTCAATGGTGAGATATCATTTTGCTATCTCCCGGTCCCGTCCAAGCTAACCCCATGGAGTCCAACCCGGCCCTCCAATCAAACATTAGAGTTCAAACTTCCTTAAATTACCATTTTGGGGTGTATTTATAACTTTTGCATAACCCCAAATCAAAGGATTGGGTAAATTCAAAGTGGCGTCCATGAAGGTGTAACAGAAAGATTGCGCTATTTTCCCCTTTTCTTCAAACAAGCGCCCAAACTATATTATTTCGATAAGATCACTAGTTCCTGATTTATCATGTCCTTGATGTGGAGAAAATTGAAATAATAAATTTGAAAAACCTGACCGAAAAATTAGCAAAATTATAATATTTTTTGTAGAATATGACGTCACTGTGGCATAACTGCATTTCGAAGAGATTTTGTTTGTTCACCATATGATCAACACAGCTTTGCAAGATATCTGAAAATATTCACCATTGGCATAGCAGGCTTTATTTTACTTTACGGATTGGCTTCAGTTTATCATATTCCAGTTGACATTTGGAGAAATTTGATATTTAGGATATAGGATTTGATTTGCCCAAATATACAATCGCATTTCTCTTTTGCAAGGAACCAACTTGTGTTTTATTCGTATTTATATTTTGCCTGTTTGAAATCGGAGGCTGCTGAGCTAATGTCGAATTTGACGTCCGTATACTATTAGGGGAAGATAATCCACACCTAAAGACACACATTCGCTGCCATCTGTTCACCTATGAAAATTATCATATTTCGTCCTCTCAAATCTTGCACTGACAATAATAAAGTTGAATGGCTTGAGTCGTATAATGAAGAATACGCTATTGTTCATAGTTTTGATCAGTTGCATGCATACCATGCTTCAGAGAATCGGGAATCAACATAGAAACAGAGATATCAAGTTGACGGAGGAACAAAAAATGTCGCATGCATTTTTCGACTGCACTTCTCACCGTACGTAGGCCGGAATAGAGATCGATCTCTCAAGAATCATTTGAGATAACCCGATCTTTCAAATTTTCAGAATTTGGATTTCGGCGGAAACACCGTTCAGCTTTCTTCCTACGTTTCCTTGCTTCTTTGCAGTCATCATTAAACCATGTTTTTTTAATGTGGAAACTCCTGAAGATGTGGGTATGGTTTGGTTAGTATATCTGAGAATAACTGTATAGGATCTGAAACATCAGCAAAAGAAACTGCTTTTAGTTCTTGTGAGCAAAGTTTTTCAAATTCTGACCAATTTGCTTTCTTGAAATTGTACCTTGTTAAAGGGGGTGATGAGCTGAATGAGCAGCTTTTAAAAAAGTGGGAAGAGATCACTTCCACAAAGGTCATCATGAACAGTATAGGAAGGTCGCAAAGTGAGGTATCTAAAGCTGAATAGGTTCCATGAGCTGTGGAAAAAAGTGTATAAGAACCATCATTAAAAATACACAAAGAATTATTTGATATAAAATCTTCAAGAACTTTTCCTTTACAATTCTCTTCTTTATCCCAAAAATTACTACAGCCATTAAAATCTCCCATCAATAAACAAGGTTTAGGCAGCTGATCATAAAGATTCTGAAATTCTCTAATTCCAAGCGTCTAGTCCGTCATTCATAATCCAGCCGTCGTCCATTAGAGAATATCCGCGTCCATAATCCAAAGACCTATTCCATATTCCATATAACAGTATTAGCACCAAATTCAAAAAGACAATCATAGTATACATAAACATAGGCTTGTTTCCTGCAAGAGAGAAGCGGTCAACAGTTTTCAATGATGCCGGCAAGACATCATGATGTTCCAAAAATATCAAATCCGTATCGCTGATCAGTATTCTTAATCCATAATATTCGCTGTAAAGTCGTCATCTAAAGAATGATGTATCTCAGTCACGCTTTGATTGTGACTGTTCATATGAGTACCGTGAGGATCTTGAAGTACATAGGTTCATACGGCCTCTAGCCCCGGGTTAAGCGGAATTAGACACAAGTTACGAAATGTAGCGCCATAGATCTTGCACGCTACGTTCGTATTTTGCTATCAGCATGCGATATGTATCGCCAAATTTGAGAAACTTTGAGTGGAGGCGCTTGGTGGAATAGCCCTATTTTATAAGTTTCTGCAACAATGTTTTGTGACGTTGATTAAAATAAACACATTTAACACAGGATCTAGCAAATGCTACTAAGCGAGATATGTATACGCCTGTCTAAGACAGACCTGCAGATGAAGGTATGTATGCATATGCATATGCATGTATGCACCGTGCATACAGAATTCAAAGTAAGACGAACTGCTACAGCTTGCAAACCTGTCTTCAGATCAATAGGATTATGCAAAACGCCCATTTTAACAAGTATTGAAGAGCCGCCTGTAGCCTTTCCATGCTCTTGCAAAGCATAGGAATGATACAGTGTATATTGCCGAAATTCAAATTTATTTTTATCTGCTTCTTTGAGAAAAGTTTCATTTAAACAGAGAGCTATTAAAGGGTTCATAATCCTGAGTTGACAGCTGAAGCTCATGTAAATTTTGCCAAACTCCCCTGCAGTTCCATTGGAGAAGGGTTGGCCATTTTTAGTCTATATGAAGAAATAGCACACAAGAGTACACACACTAGGAAATAGAGTGTCAACTTAGCCATTATGAACGTTCAATTAAAGGTCTTCTCCTCTGGCTTTTCTGTTCTTTTTTCTGTTCGTCTCGCAACTGCTGCATATCGTCTTTATTTCTATAAATTTCTTGTTCTCTCTTCTGTTCACATTTCTTTTTCGACTTCTGGTTTAAGGAAGTCTTGTCGAGTCGCTTATTATCACAACATTGATCCATGTGCTCAACGACCGCGTTTTTGTCTGAGGAGAGCGATACGGATTTGATATTTTTGGAACATCATGATGTCTTGCCGGCATCATTGAAAACTGTTGACCGCTTCTCTCTTGCAGGAAACAAGCCTATGTTTATGTATACTATGATTGTCTTTTTGAATTTGGTGCTAATACTGTTATGTGGAAAATGGAATAGGTCTTTGGATTATGGACGCGGATATTCTCTAATGGACGACGGCTGGATTATGAATGACGGACTAGACGCTTGTAATTATAGCTGTATCCGTGTTGAGAATGGAGCTATCAACTTCCCCTTCACCTTGATTTTCATCTTCCATGCCTATCTCATTGCTAGCTTCATCACTAGTGAACACATCATCATCGGCAGCGAAGTTCACAGGTGTATCCGTTTCAGAAATAAAACCAAAATCTTCATCACCTTCTTCGTCCACTGAGAGCAGCTCATTTCTAGCATCATCTCTGGTGAGCTCCGCAACCACATTTTCATCTGGGGTGAAGTTCAAATCACCAACAAAATGCACACGTGTAGCTCATTTCTAACATCATCTTTGGTGAGCTTAGCACACAAATCATCAGCTGGGGTAAAGTTCGAGTTACCATTAGAATGTACAGGTGTAGAACTAAAGTCTTCATCTTCACCTCCTTTCCTATCTACTAAGGGCAGCTCATTTCTAGAATCATCTGTGGTGAGGTCGGTTTCGACAACAGCATCCGAACGCACAGATGAATGTTCACTACGACTGGCGTCTACATCAAGTGCAGTAGCAACAGTGCTGGGCATTTGACTATCATTGACAACGCTGTCGTTCTCCAAGCCGGACAGAGATCCAACAGTTTGAAGAGTTTCTGGATCTACAATCCTCTCATACTCATTTTCCTTAGACTGCTGATTATGAAATAAACTTTCCCGACTTTCATCTACCCTATTTCTCTTCGGGGGTGGACCAGGAATATCAAAGGAATTATCAACACCATCCTCCTCAGAGGGAGCTGAAAATCTGTTTAAGCTGTTGGGAACATTTTCTGCTTCCTCTGTGCTCTTTTTATTTTTCCTTCGTCTAAGCTTATAATTCCACTTTGAGGTCTTGCCATCCGATCTTACAATTGACCAAATGCTATCACCAACGCTCACAGGTTACTCGAACTGTGCGTTCATTGACGCTCTATAACGAATATTATGGATTAAGAATACTGATCAGCGATACGGATTTGATATTTTGGAACATCATGATGTCTTGCCGACATCATTGAAAATTGTTGACCGCTTCTCTCTTGCAGGAAACAAGCCTATGTTTATGTATACTTTTGTCTTTTTGAATTTGGTGCTAATACTGTTATATGGAAATGGAATAGGTCTTTGGATTATGGACGCGGATATTCTCTAATGGACGACGGCTGGATTATGAATGACGGACTAGACGCTTGTAATTCATTGTGACAGAGCTCTCCGCAACGGCGGAGTTTTCCGTAACGGAAGATTTCTTCTCTGTATTGGATTGAATTCCAGTCACATATTGTGAAGCAGTCCGTTTTTTTCTGTCAGTCGGACCTTCTGAGTTTTCACGAGTTTTACATTCCCGTTTTTTGTGGCCTGGCTGTTCACAACTCAGGCATTTATTCTTAAATGGACAATCCCAAAACATGTGATTTTCATCTCCACAGGTGTAACAGGTTTTAACCTGACCTTTATACCAAACAGGAAATCTCCAAACAACTGTGGAGGAAAGCGTGGTTTTGATGCCAGACATCCACATCTTCTTACTCCCAGTTTTGAAATCCCTGTCAAAAGTATAGTACTCGTGAGAAATGTCATGAACTTTACCATATTTCTCAAAAATGTCTGATGTCAGTGTGTGGTATCTCCACAGGGAATTTTGTTCTGACAAGTACTTTCGTGGGTGTAATCTCTCAGTCTCTCCGTCGGCTAGAGGAATTTCCTAATCAGCAGTCTGAGAAGATACTTACACCTAATTCCGTTGACAAACAAGCCGAACAACAACCAGGGTGAGTGAGTGAGTAGGATTTAACGTCGTTTTCAACATTGTTTCAGTCATATCACGACGGTGCATACATGTGCCAGAACACGAGTGTCCACAGTTCCTATTATTCTGGACACTGATCAGCCCAGCCAGTACAGCACCCGGTCACCCATCCAAGTATTGACCGAGCTCAACGCTGCTTAACTTCGGTGATCCGACGAGAACCGGTGTGCCCAACGTGATGCGCCGTCCCGAACAACAACCAACAACGCCTAAGCCTCCGATGTATGGTGCAACGACTGCTCATGGTGGCCGCTCTCCTGCCAGCAGCAAGATGCCGAACAAACGTGTTGATAACCAGCAACGACCGAAACGTGTGCTTATTGTCGGCAATTCACACATAAAAGCCGTTGAGGACAGATTGTCACGACAATGCTCAGTAACTAAGCACATGGCTTTCACCTTGGACGAAGCTCTCGTCTACTTCGAATCTGAACCACTTGTCTCTTATGACTGTGTGATTATTCACCTGCTAACGAACGATGTGAAGCTAAACACGCCCGAGGAGTGTTAGTAAGGTAGAGAGGCTTTCAAAGGCGATCTCTAGGGGGAACATCAGCCTACACTTATCTCTCTTGGTTTACTCCGCATTGATGATGCCAATCTCAGTGCAAAGATTCACAAATGTAACAGCCTGTTACAACACCACTTCCTCCAAAGTGAGCAGGTTGCTTTCATAGATAATTCTAACCTCATCAATCGGCAGTCTCCAATCAGCAAATACAGGACGCCTGATGGGGTACACCTTAACACAAATGGGACCAGTGTACTGGCGATGAACTTCAAAACAGCCATACACCAAGTGCTTGGTATTTCAACTCATCTGGGTTCTGCAAGTTCTCGCCAGGGCCGACCTCGTACCACTCCTGCCAGAAATGACCGATTCATCGATGATAATCGTGCATACCGCTACGACATCCATGGCGATGTGAACTAGATGGAATCACCATCGACCAACAGTAGGCACAGATATGGAGATCGATATGATGACCGTCATAATCGCAGCAATTACAATCGCTATGGAAATAACTCAATGTACTATGGGCGTGGATGAGATCAATCTCCAAGTTGGTACAGAGGATATGTTGATTATGATTACTCTGATCGCGGATACAGATATTACTATGGCGGTTCTCGTGGCAACTGACATTCAGGAGAATGTTTTAATAATTGGGAACTGTGTCTTCAGGAGAGTGCTTTAATAACAGAGAATTGCTTAATGTAAATGTGTAATTTACAGTGATTAACCACTGAGTGTGTCGGATATTGATGATTGATCAACACTATATCTTGTGGAATCCATATCACAGTAATTCAGTTTTGTAATTTCAATTTGTTTGGCGTTCAGTTCTCTCAAGGATTACATCTTGTTCATACAGTTATTGTTCTTGGACAGTTCATCCAAGTTTCTACTACTTCCCTGTTATGTGTTTTGCGCAAACTATCTTCTCTGCGGGCAGTAGAGCATCTTCATTCAAAGTTAGTCAGTTAAAAATAAATTACCGGAATGTTCATGGCCTTATTTCAAAAGAACTTAATAAACTGGAAGATCCATTGTTTATCAAAAGCTTGACATCATATGATATCATAGGTTTAGGAGAAACGCATACTGGACCAGAACATGACCTATCAATACCAGGGTATGTTGTGACTCTTAATGGCTCTAAGAGGAAAACGTCTTGTTTACATAATGGTGGCCTTGGTGTTTACATCAAAGATGAGCTGAGATCGGGAATACGCTTCACTAATCATCAAACCAATGATGATTATCTGTGGATTGAGCTAAATGCCAAAAAGTTTGGTGTTGATACGAATGTTTATATATGTCTTTCATATGTACCCCCGAAAATTTGCCTTTTACTACCAAATATGATATCAGTATACTTTGTAAGATTGAAGCAGATATTTCCCGCTTATCTGAATCTGGATATGTCATATTAATGGGAGACTTAACTGCACGTACTGGTACCGGTTTAGATTACATATGCGATGACGACTCCAACCATTTACCTTTATCTGATTCTTATGTTGTAGACTGTACACCACCCAAAAGATACAGTTGTGATAAGGTGGTTGATAGCCGTGGGAAAAATTTGTTAAATATATGTATTTCATCTGGCCTGAGATTATTGAATGGTAGGATGGTGGGGGACACTTTAGGCCATTTTACCTGCAGGTAGCAGTGTAGTTGACTACACTATAATATCTGATAGTCTGTTGAAAATGATCTCATATTTTAATGTTCATAACTTTATTGGTCATCTCTCTGACCACTGCCAAATCTCCTTTATGCTGAGCGTTAACTACCACGTAGTCATCCCTCAGTATATTGCAAAACCTTTACCGTCAAGATTTGTATGGTCAGATGATTCTCCTGCAAAATATCAGGAAGCACAAACTACCTGTCATCTCAAATAGATGACGCAGTGAGGGACTTTAATTCTATTTTGGAAACTGCTGGGGACATGTCGCTAAAGAAGATAAGATCTAAATTTAAACGTAAAGCCAAATCTCCCCGTTTGAAAACGCCAAAGTGGTTTGATTACTCGCTACAGAAACTCAGGCGCAGCACAGAACAGAAAGCTTAGCTGCTTTCTATTTACCCTAATGTACCATATATTCGGTCTTCATATTTTAAGTCTTTAAAAGATCTTCGCAAAGCAAGAAAACTGAAACGTAGACAATTTCGATCAAAAAATATTGAGAAATTAGACAATTTGGTATCGGACAAACTTAATGACCGTCAAGGTTCAAATGATGCTGACAACGTCCCTTTGGATGAATGGGTCCAACATTTTCAAACACTTAATAAGTTATCCTCTACAAGTCCAGATTCAAATATTATCAGAGACAGTTTAGCAAACTTTGAGTCACAATATAAGTTCTGCCCATTAGACTACAGGATTGAACTTGCTGAAATAGTGGAAGCCATCAAACGGCTAAAGACGAATAAAGGAAGTGGACTAAATGGTATTCTGAATGAGATGCTTATACATGGACAAATCAGTCTTAACTCTTGTTTACGGAAATTGTTTAATCTTGTTTTTTCGAACTCGAGCTACCCAAGTAGTTGGAAGAAAGGATACTTGACTCCCATACACAAATCAGGGGACAAGAAATTACGAGGTAACTACAGAGGCCTTACAATTGGTAACTGTGTTGGGAAGCTTTTCAATTCGGTTTTAAATAATCGCTTAGAAGTTTTTCTTGTTAAAAATAACATTATACGACAAGAGCAAATTGGATTTACCAAAGGTAGCAGAACATCTGACCATATCTTTGTCTTAAAAACTTTGGTTGATGATTATAAACAAGTTAGACATGCTCCACTTTACACCTGCTTTATTGGCCTAAAGAAGGCATTCGATTCTGTTTGGCATGAAGGTCTTTTTTACAAGTTACAATCAATTGGTATAGGGGGTCATTCTTATAGGATTGTCAAAGATATGTACCTTAACAACAAATTATGTGTACGTACTTCTGCAGCTTTATCTGAGTTGTTTGAGTCCACCTTAGGGGTACGTCAAGGGCATTCTGTAAGCCCTAATCTATTTAAACTATTCATAAATGATTTACCACTCATATTTGATCAGTCTTGTGATCCGGTTAAAGTTGGATCAGAGTCTATTAACCGTTTACTGTATGCAGATGATGTTGTACTTTTGGCTCAAAGTAAATCTGGCCTGCAGAGCTCACTTAATAAGCTAATGACATATTGTAGCAAATGGAACATTTTGGTTAATATTATCTAAGTCAAAATGCATGATATTTAATAGCAATAAGTATTCTTGTTCAGAAATATTTTATCTAGGTGATGTTCAGATTGACTCTGTAAAGACATATACTTATTTGGGGATCACTATCAGCACCTCTGGATCTTGGGCATCGGCAAAAGAACAGCTTGCAAACAAAGCATCTAAGGCTTTCTTCAAACTGAAGGGATGCTTCTCGGGAAATCTTCCCAGTGTTACGACATCCTTGCATATTTTTGATCACACAATCAAACCCATTCTGCTATATTGCTCCGAGATATGAGGAAGTATATCGCCCTCAAAACTAAACAAAGAAAACTTTTGGAACAATTGGATTAAAAACGATATCATTGCAAATATGTACTTGGGGTAAATACTAGATGTAGTAATTCTGCAGTTTTTTGTGAGTTAGGTAGATACCCAGTGGTGCTGGAAGTGATTTCTATGATGCTGAAATACTGGCATCGACTAGCAAATATGCCAGGACAAGCTCTAGTTAAAAGTCCATTTGATATGTCTCTAAATATTGACACCTTGGGAAAAATTTCATGGATATCAAATGTTAAGGCTATATTTTCCTATCTCAAATTGGAACATTTGTATTATAAGGTGCAACATATGTCCATTAATCGCATACTGTCGTAGATCTCATCACATTTAAGGTCATCATTCGATAACTGGTGGCCCAAAGTGTTATAGTCCGGTAGCCAAATCGCAAAAAGGGGTCTAAATAAGGTTTTCGTAGCACCCCCCGCGTAGATTTAGTTTGACCACTGTTTATGAACGAGTATCATCTGCTGGTCAGTTCTAGACCTGATGTAGGCATCTACGGTGGTGCCTAAGTTCACAGCATGCATTTTTTTGTCACTGTCTGAACAAGACAAAATTAACTCTAAGATGGGGGTAGGGGTATTTATGAACGTATAACTTTTTTATTCTTGCACTAAACTCTCTGTAACTTCCCATACCTGACCTTAGAATAATGTTCTATTAGGTAAAGTAATTAAAGTTAAGCCTTTACGTTTTTGACGTCATGATGACGTCATAACTTGGAGGGTACATTTTTCACGATTTTTTTTAGAAATGAGACTTGATTTTTTGTTTTACAGTTGCAGAACCTCTTTTTGCATTCAGCCTGATTTGTATTTGTGAAAGATAATTGTCTCTCAGTTAATTCTAGACCTGGTGTAACCATCTAATATGCACTTCAGGGATGCGGCATAGCCATGTTTAACGGCACCAGAGCATGAGAAATATGAAGCCGAATTAGGGGTAGGGGTGATTACATTCTAATATTTTATTGTTCCACAATCCTAACTCAATGAAATTTACCACATATTGAGTCTGTGTACGGATCATTCGGATAAAGCTATCCGATTCCGATTATCTTCAATGTTGGTGTCATTATGTCGTTATTATCATCGTCGAAGTATTTTTTCTCTGGACTTTTTGTTGTAATTTTCCAAGGGTATATTGTTACTTTTTCTTGATGTTTGTATTTAAGATCATGATAGCATGACGTATTTGTTTGGAACCGGGTGTTGACGTCTATGGTGATGAGAAAGGTGGCATGATGCCTTCTTGCAATGCTCTCTGAGTAACAAAAAAAACCAAACAAGTAATGGGGGTAGGGATGATTACGTTTCGATATGTTATTCACACTTGGGTTCAGAGAGCTCAAGTTTTTAACACTTTGCGGTTGGATACTAGTTAATCAAACTTCCAATACTTCTGAAATGAAGTCTCTGTTTCGAACTCTAGTGTATATTCTTTATAGCGTAGTCAATGTTACAGGGCTATAACATCGTCGCTCTGAAATATTTGTATCTGATATCGCTCAAGTCAGTGTTAGGGACCGTGTGGTCATGTCATTCAATATATCCACATGAACAGTCTCAATAAAAGCGTTGTTGGGATAAAAATCATCACAGGGGTCACTTTTGGTTCTTATGATGTTTGAAGAAATATGCAGTCACTATATTTGTCTGTGGGGTAATATGACTTGTCAGTACGTCGGCATCGTTTTTCACCACCCTTTTAATGCTGCGTTTAATTGTTGCATGTGTTTAATATGTTTAACTCTGCTCGATTTAGGTTAAGGATTATCATCTACCTGCTAGTGGTCAATCTCGCATTTGTTGATCTAGCTAGTGGTCAATTATTATCCAAGAACGGGTCTATATAAAGTTGCCGCTTGCATTTGTTAACTTCATTAGTCATGTCGAAATTATGGACATCCAGAAAGAAGATGGATTCAAAGTTTATGGTAATATCAACGAGACAATCAGACTTTCACAATCTACCATGATGACGTCGTCTTTCGTCATGATATGTTTATCTTCACATTATGGGTTTAGGTCTCACCAATGTTTCGATACTTAAGTAGAGAAAACCAGTTAATTTGCTAGATGAATTGAATGAAAGTTACATGAAATGAAATAAATGAATTCAGATGACAATGTATTGAGAGAAAACGAAAGGCAGACACCATCAATATTTATTCATTGTATCTACAAACTATTTTCAATCATGATGCATGCAGTGAGGCAAAATGCATTGAGGCAACAGAAACCCGTGCCCCTCCAGCCACCCGCCCATGGATATTTGTATAACACTATATTTTATTTTATGGATAGCATCTGCTTTATTGTTATGGAACTGACGCTTCGATGGAGATACATCCAACTTTCCAATACAGGCGTCGATTTTTCTCATCCAATATTTATCCGTAATATGTTACAGAATTTTCGCGTGTATAATCCAAAGATCTAATTCGTATAACATCCGCATCAAAGCTAATGTGGATGGTGGATATTAAAAATATGTACCTCAGTTCATATTAATTCGATAAATATATCTCATTCGAAAATGGATACTTGTCAGTTTCTTTGGTTCCATTATTGAAGCTAGATATACATTATGGGAACATTCTATTACACTGTGATGCTTATTGATATTGAGCAAGGAAAACAAACATTCGAATGCCTTCCTTTTGTACAAAAGGTAATTGAAAAACAATTTCGAAAAGGAATATCCAATATATATGAATTTGTCAATACAATAGTTATATCATCAGCAAGTGTCAGATCCGATATCAAGATTCAATAATCAGCCGTCGCCCATAAAGAAATTCCGCTTCAATAATCGCAACACCTATTTCGTATGATAGTTAGCCCCAACTCCAATGTGTATGAAATAAATACAAGAAAAACGCAGTTTTCAACGATGTCAGCAAGACATAAATATGTTCTATACATAAACTCTTAATCACTGATCATTATTCTTTATCCAAATGAATTCCACGTCGTGTCCAGAATATCAGTCACGCTATGAATGTGATGTTCATTTGAACACTATGTGAAACTATGATATCCAAACAACCCAGTATTTTAATTGAATTTGGTGCCCGAGCGCCCAAACCATGAATATTTAATCGCATTATGACATCATGGTCGCATCTGGACTAATCCGCTTGCAGTCGGAGGGGGAGGGGGGGGGGGGGTATGGTAACCGTGTCCGTTTACCCTGATGTTTACACCAAACACCAGTCCATATATCTACCTCGTATAATGGTGCCACACTGTCGAGACCGCGGAAACATGAAAAGACATGTCTAAGTCGACTGAACCAACCAAAAATTCTCTATCATTAATGTTCCCTTCCAAGCATTATGAAGCGTTCCCAGGATTGGTTGACACTCGAGTTACTGCAAGCCTGTTAGATCCTTCAAGCGACATATCCAAATAGGGAAGGAGATATGATTTAAGTTTAATTAGATTGAACAGCCTCAGACGTTATAAATTGTGGAACAAACTGACGTATGGCGACTAAAGGGCAACCATATAACTCAACCACAGGCTTTTCTCGGCACCTCAGATTCAGACCTCAGACCCGAGAATACAGTGGACTCTCAGACGTAGCCTTAGTATCTCAGCCGCGATGTTACTGCAGGTGTTCATTTGAAGACTATGAAGTATCCACACGGCCCCTAGAACCGGCTTAAGCGGAATTAGATACGCTAGCTCGGGTGCTGTGATGACAGATCAGCTCAAACAAATAACTTATCTGATGCTAATGAATGCGCATCGTGGACATCTGATGGAGTAAACGTATCAACATGGGGTAAACCTGATGAATGCCGCAATACCCTGAAAAACTAACCTGTAACTAACCTGACGTCGTACGGCTTAAATTTTCCACCAAAACAATAAACCTACACATACTTGTCTAGAGGGCGGGCCTCGGAGACTAGCAGTTCACCAGCAGAAACCTACAGGTAATAAACTGGAGCGATATGCAGAAAGGTGAGGAAAATTGACCACGTCTAGCAACTAAAGAGCAAGCATATTACTCTACAGGAATGCTTCCCTCCGCACCTCACATTCAGATCCGTGAATGCGGTCGATTCTCGAACGTAGCCTAAATATCTCTGCCGCGCTTTTATTGCGTTTGTTCATGTGGAGACTATGAAGTATCCTCTAAACCATCTTAGTTTACCTAGATATCAGACCATACCAACATGCACGGCCGCCATTTCGATTCTACCCATACTTCATTGCAAACAAGATTGAGCAAACAGACTATCTCCAGCAATAAAACCGTTTCTTATTCATTACAGTTTATCTTTCCTCACAACCCCTTGCTGTGATTGTATACCCATTCAAAAATCATTATATACCAAGTTTTCACAAAGTAACGTTGAGTTTGACAAGAGACAAGAGAAATTCCAACTAACCCCGATTTTTGTGATGGGGCACTCTAAATCAGATTTTGTTCTTCTGTCTTATTTCAGGCCAGATTATTAGTTTGTCACCCACAAACTCATGTTAATTTACTTCTGTACGACGCTTGGTTCAAATGAAACCATTTGCTACACTATCCAGATATAATCGAAACATTTCATAGAAATAAAGAAAGAAAAAAACAGAACAAGGCCCGATAATCAGACACAAGTAAAGGAAAAATACAATTTCTATATTTATGACGTCACAGTGACGAAACTAAAGCAGTTACGGGAAGTCTGATTACTCTACCTTTCAGGCCAATATCCAAAAGCAATGCGTGGAGGATTTCAGTATGATAAATCACGAACTAAGGAAAATATGGGACGGTAATCACCCCTACCCCCATTCGGTTTTAATGGTGTCATGACCGGAGAACATCTATATGAATCCATGCTAAGGTCAAACGGGACTTAGTAGAAAGACGTATCTGGACCAGTATTAAACAGGAGACATATATCTTTCAAGATTATATCTCAAATACCAGCAGGAATGTATTACTGTGAAAGAAAATCGAGAAAATCTCGAAAAGAATACGAGAAAATCGGAGAAAATATTCCCAAAAAATCATAAGAGAAAGGCTCCTCGAGCTCATGACGTCACTATGATGTGGTCAAATTAGCTAGAGAAATTCTCATTATTTTAACTGAAAGGTCATTATTCGGAGGTGAATTTGTGTAAGTTTCACATCGCGAAGCGCAGGGGTAATAAAAATATGAGGGATGAATTACCCCTACCCCCATTTCGGTTTTAAATTTTTCAAAACCAGTGAGCATCAAACAATTGCATGTAGCATCGTTAGGCACCACCGTAGATATCTACATCAGGTATTTAATCGACCGCGAGATGTTGATCTTCCAGAAAAAGAAGTCAAACAAAATCTACGCGGGGGGTGCTACGGAATGACATGTTCTCGCGAGTGGCTACCGGACTATTATGGGATGACTGTCGTCCTGATCAATAATATGGTAACAAACTGCGTAACAAAAAGGGCAGACACAGCCGACCTATGATTCCAACGGCAGATAGGCTTTGTCTGGTTTGTCAGTCAAGTAAAGTGGAGGATGAATATCATTTTCTGATGGAGTGCGATTCCTACACAACTCTAAGAAACAAGTTTATGCAGTCTGTTTCCAATATTAATAGGAATTTTAGATTCCTTAATCTAAGCGGGAAGTTTATCTGGCTGCTCTCTGGGGAGGACCCGAATATCTTAAAATATCCATGAATATATGTCCACTAGGGCCAGCTATTACAGGCCAAATAATATGTTCTGCTTATCTAGAGCTCCTGTCCTCCGTTTTGCTTACATGTACATATGTTGCACTGATTCAATTCATTCAGTTGAGAATGGGGGGGGGGGAGATGATTTGGTTTCAATACGGTGAATCACTCTAATCATTACTGTACTGTAATTGTTCTGCTCAATATTTTGGGCGCTGTGGCTAGCTAAATAAAGAAGTCTGAAGTCTGAATCTCCTCAAAGTGGCCGCACAGATCTTGGAAATCCAAGATACCGTTTGAGAGGAGTATATCTCTGGCTTGTTCGTTTTTTAGTGTTACAATCCAGAGATCCTTTGTCACCGGCGCTAATCCATCAAGGACTTTCGGCCCTGATTCGACAGACTCTTTTAAAGCACACCAAATATCAATCGGCTTAGCGGTATTCAGCCCCAAAAAGCCTAAGGCTCAGTGGCCTCTCTATTCTGTGTGCCATATCACTAACAAATAATTATAGAGTTCCACCCAGGGAGCTCCAGAAAATATTCATTCGAACAAACAAACAATAAAATAATAGCAGTTGTCAACAGTTTTACAAAAAGTCCGCGCTATATATTAACACAGTGCTTCCAAAGACTCAAAAGCCCCGTATGACAGTGCTATATTCAATACAGCGCCATCTACCTACACAAGTAAAATTGTGAACTCTCACAGTTTAATTGTCCTAGCATTAAAAAATAATGATTATCTATAGACTCCCACCTAGGAAGCTCCAGAAAAGATTAATTCGAACGAGCAAACAAGAAAATAATAACAGTTGTCAACAGTTTACAAATAGCCCGCGACAGAGGAGCGTCCACAGAACCAAAAGCCCCGTATGATCGTGTTACATTCAATAGAGCGCCATCTACCTACACAAGGAAAATGGTGATCTAGGTCAACCCAAATGGGCTGACAAAGACCAACAAAAAACCGCCGCGAACAGCGAAAATTTGACGAATCAACTCAAAATTTCACCATTAACAGATGCCAAAAACGTTCACGAAAAATACTGCACAAAAAATCTGGAATAATACCAGCTTAAAACCCCAGAAATACTCAAAATAACAGACGAAATTGCATGTGCAAATCACTCAGTTTGACTACATCCGGGTACCCCAGGAGAGAGAGAATTAAGGTTTAATGTCGCGTTCAGCAATATTTCAGCTACATAGCGACGATCAAACAAAATTCTAAGTACTCAAATCACTAACTTTCCAACGGATTAAGACATACACACATTAAAACGTATGTAACAGCCCGATTTTTCTCAAATAACCTAAGATGCCTCACCCGACTAAAAAGATCTTCCAAAGTAGTCGCTCGATAAAAAGCATCTCTTACAATCTTAAAATCATGTTTCACCGGGAGATCATCATGGCATCGAACACACTCTGGTGCCAATGCCTGGCTTCCATGTAATCAGTCCACTCGTTCTCCGTATCGCGCTCCACACCTTCCTATACGACCCGTATTGTGATTTTTATACTAATCTACGCGTACGAGCCGTCGATGTATCAAAGTCGTAATTTTCTGTCTCAAGCTTAACTGTTGTTGCCATCGTGAAACTGATTAACAAAGCGACACAAATATACCTATATGCATCTATGTTTCGCACAGCCGGTCTCGGGTGACAGAATTACCCCCCGAAACTCGAGAGACAACATTAACTCGTCCATTGATGATCTTCGATCGCTGCCAACTGATACTCGGCGAAAACTTTTCAGCAAGTGGAGAGGATCTACCGAAGTTTACACAAAATTTTGAGCCTTTCTTTGTAATCTTTCTTCATAATCAATTCAAGAAGTGCAATAGAATAAAAATGATGTATTCATATGTGTGCTCAACGTATATCAACGGTTAGTGTAGGAATGTTCACAACTTTTAAGGCCTAAAATATAGACTTTCCCACACTAACCCGCCTCAGATATACATTGAGCACGCCTATGAAAACATTACTTCTCGGATGATAGAGTTGAGAAAATAATCCCCAGAGCCAATGCCTGGCTTCGGGCTCTTGTTTGGTGCAAATCCCATGTCGATCACCACAATGGTTCTCCATATACCGCATGCGCACTCAATCGTGTGCAGTCTACCTCACTAATCTAGGTATCCATTTGGTGAAACCACCATGCCGCTCCACCCGTTGGTTCTCTGTATATCGCGTCACACATGATGACGTTTCCAGCGAAAACATCCCCAGGTAAGTCATACGTAGGTCAAAGGTCCACCGGAAGTCAGCTGACAGAAAATTCAAGGTCGGATGTCAAAGGTCAACTGGAAGTCACGTGACACCTGTGCATGCGCGCCCTCACCGTGTGCCCATCGCCCCAGGAATCCTATGCAATTTCACTACAACTAACTCATCATATATCATGTAGTTCTAAGGGAGCTTCTTGAAATTAGGAACTGAGTTCCCTGGTAGGGATGGCATATGCCGGTTATTCAAATGGGATACACCATGCCCAGTTTGGTGTTCTGATCTGGATGGATTAGCGTTCCACTTAGGCCATTCCCCACATGCTGCTGCATGTTATGGCATAAGCCATCCTTTGTCTGCCGAGTTCCAAACTGTATTGCTTGGAGTTCCTAGGAGTTCCAACACGGCGCACCATGCCACTTTGTTGGAATGCCTTATGCCAGTTTCTAGTATGCCCCAATTTCAAGAAGCTCCCTAAGGATGACAACTTATCATATGACCGGAGAGACGAATGTATCGCATCGCCATCTTCATACTACGGGAAGACAACTCCTGCTGTACAGCTAGCAGTGACCCTGTCGGGCCTCCGTACGGCGAAATATCCGCACTTGATCCGCACATGATGCCTGCAATCCGCACTTGATCCGCACATGACGCCCGCAAGTCCGTACCTGATCCACACCATGATTTTCGCCGCTAGGCGTCAAATAGCGTCTGGATTCAGGTTCCAGATTCAGTGATTCAGGGCCCAGAAATAGAGGAGGAGGGGACCTGAAATGGCCCTGAATCGCAAAAGCGCTGAAACATTTTTCAAGCCTCGCGTCCATCGTCGGGGTTGTGTGCCGAACTCGTGAATGGTGTATTACTAAAACTGGAGAACATACTGAATCCTCCTTGATTCACTCAAGTAATCACTCAGAACAGCAGGATGCGACATGTTCACACTTGCAACATATCCGGAAGGCTCCCATCTGATCATCAGTAATAACTTACAGATGCTGTCACCCTGCCTGACCAATATGAATGAAACAAACTTGAGTGTAACATTAAGCCAAATCCTCCCCCCCCCGCCTGACCAATAACCAATTACAAGTAACCAACCTGCCCAGACTAGTCCAGTGAAACCTAGGACGAATGTTCAACTGAAGAGCTCTCGTTCAATGAAAACCTCATCTCTCTCATCCCAATGGTTCTCTGTATTATTCTACACCTGCCTACGATCCGATTTACACATTGCATACTACTGCTTGACCGTGCGCGCATACACAGTCTGCCTAACTGCCCTGGTGGGAATGTCAGGCTTCCAGGCTCTCGTTCAAAGAAAACTCCTTGTCTCTCACCCTACTGGTTCTCTATGCCACGTTCCACACCTTGTTCATATGCACACTCGATCCTGCGTATGGCCAGTTCACCTAACTACCCTGGCCAGAGATGACAATTTGTGAAACCTCCTGGTCTCTCACCCCATTGATTTTCCGTATCATGCTCCATGAGGTCATGCACACAGCCCCTGGCATCTAGTCGTCCTCGTTTGCTCTTTCTGTACTACTCCTTGGTCGTTGACCTTGTGCCCCCATGTTGAATTGACCTTTGACCTACTTATGGGAGCATTTTGCATGACCGTGGATACGTGGGCTACTTGTGACATCTTTGCAACCCCTGCGTTTACGACCCGTATTGGATTTTCTAGACTACTCTGTGGACGTGCGCACATGATGAGTAAACCTATACTACGCTAGTGGGAATTCCAGGATCTAGTGCATTCGTTTAGTGCAACCCACATGTCTCTTGGCGATACATATCGCATGCTGATAGCAAAAATACGAGGGTAGCCTGCAAGATCTATGACGTTACGTTTCGTAACGTGTCTAATTCCGCTTAACCCGGGGCTAGGGGCCGTATGAACCCATGTACTTCAAGATCCTCATGGTACTCATATGAACAGTCACAATCAAAGCGTGACTGAGATACATCATTCTTTAGATGACGACTTTACAACGAATATTATGGATTAAGAATACTTATCAGCGATACGGATTTGATATTTTTGGAAGATCATTATGTCTTGCCGGCATCATTGAAAACTGTTGACCGCTTCTCTCTTGCAGGAAACAAGCCTACGTTTATGTATACTATGACTGTCTTTTTGAATTTGGTGCTAATACTGTTATATGGAATAGGTCTTTGGATTATGGACGCGGATATTCTCTAATGGACGACGACTGAATTATAAATGACGGACCAGACGCTTGTAATCTCACCCCACTGGCTCTCCATATCACACTCCACACTTCCATATACAACCGATTTGGACTCGGATGCCGTGCGCGCATACGCACTCCGCCTATAGGACTCCAGTGGGAATGCCCGGCCCCCGGGCTCTCGTTTCGTGCAACTCGCCCCACGGGGTCTCCGTATAAGACTTTACACCTGCCTACACTACCCCAATTAGACTTTCTATACTACTCGTTGGTCGTGCTCTTGTGCAGTCGGCACATACTACTCTATTGCAAATGCCGGTCTTCAAGGATCTCGTTTAGTGAAACTCTTATTTCTCCCATCCTGGATATCCTTATCACGCCCCATACCTGCCTATACGACCGCCTTGCTGGACTGATAGTGACTCCACCTTCCTCCTCCGCAGCCAACCTCCGCGGCAAAGAGCTGATTTATGCTCACTATACCACTGAAGTGGCTTCTTAGATTATCATACAAAATAAAATTCTCTCTTAGACTAGAAGTTATATCTGCAATCGAAGCTCTTAGTTCACTGAAATCATGCTGGTATCCTGCTGTAAAGCACAGACACACTTTGCCAACAATATATTCTGATTTCTTGAATAGTGTTAAAGAGAATTACAGCTAAAGCGATGTATTCCTGGTATAAATCGTTCTCAGAGGTACAATTCCCACAGTTTTACCGTGTTATGTCTGCTTGGAGTTTGGTTTGAGAGCTCGATAATGGACGCGAATACTTTTCATGGACGATGGCTGACTACAGACAAACAATGCAAATATAGCTCGAACGTTCAACAGAATCATATATTTCTGGGAAAACTAACATCAGTTTTTAATATAGCCATGATGCCTTGTTCCTCTCTTTATATGAACATCTCCAAACGGAATTGAAAGATATAATATAGCTTCTTCCTGCTCTCATTTCATGTATGTTCTGGCAGGTAATAAAGCCCTTCAATGTTGAGATATCATTCTGCTCCCACCCGGTCCCGTCCAAGCTACATGTAACTCCATGGAGTTAACCCCCGCCCTCCAACCAAACGTTAGAGTTCAAACTTCCTAAAATTATAGCGTACCATTTGCGGGTGTATTTATAATTTTTGCATAACTCCAAATCAAAGGATTGGGTAAATCCAAAGTGGCGTCCTTGAAGGTGTAACAGACAGATTGCGTTATTTTCGCTTTTTCTCCAAACAAGCACCCAAAATATATTATTTCTATAACATCACTATTTCCTAATTTACCATGTCCTTGATGTGGAAAAAATTTGAATAAATAATAAATTTTTAAAACCTGACCGAAAAATTGGCAATTTTTTTAATTATTTTGTGTAATATGAAGTCACTGTGGCATAACTGCATTTCGAAGTTTTTTTTTCATCGTACACATGGTCAACACAGCTTTGCAAGATATCTGAAATGTTCACCATTGGCAGGCTTTATTTCACTTTACGCATTGGCTTCAGTTTATCATATTCCAGTTGACATTTGGAGAAATTTGATATTTTTAAATGAATTTAGGATTTGGTTTGCCCAAATATACAATCGCATGTCTCTTTTGCCAGGAACCAGCCTGTGTTTTATTCGTATTTATATTTTGCCTATTTGAAATCTGAGGCTGCTCAGCTAATATCGAATTTGACGTCTGTATACTATAAAGAGGAGGTAAACCACACCTAAAGACACCCACTCGCTGCCATCTATTCACCTATGAAAAGAATCCGTAGGAAAAATCAAATTTTCATATTTCCTCATCTCAAATGTTGCACTGGCAATAATCAAGTTGGTAATAATCAAATCATCAATGGTTTGAGTCGTATAATGAAGAATACATTATTGTTCATACTTTTGATCAGTTGCATGCATACCATGCTTCAGAGAATCGGGAATCAACATGTAGGAGCAGAGATATCAAGTAGACAGAGGAACAAAAAATGTCGAAAGCGTTGATCATTTTTCGACTACACTTCTCACCGTACGTAGGCCGGAATAGACGTCCATCTCTCAAGAATTATATGAGATAACTCAAATATTATATTATATATCTTATTATATGAATGAAATACAGCAGAGCAATCTCGGGCTGAATCGTGCTGGTGGATAGTTTATTACCTGTATATGGTGGGATTTTGCTGGTGAACTGTTAGTCTCTGAGGCCGGCCCTCTGTACATGTCATTCGACAAATATATGTAGGTTTATTGTTTGCTGGGAAATTAAAGCCGTACGACGTCGGTTTATTGTTTGCTTGGGAAATTAAATCCGTATTACGTCAGACATAGCAGGTTAGTTTTTTCGGGTATTCTTGCATTTACCATGTTCACTTCATGTTGGGGCGTTTATTCCATCAGACGTCCTCATTCCTCATCAATTAGCGTCAGATAAGGTATTTGTTTGAGCTGATCTGCCATCTCATGTCCCGATTCTGCTTAAGCCGGTGCTAGAGGCCGTGTGGTTACTTCATTGTCTCCACATGAGCCGCTGCAATCGAGGCGGGGCAGAGATTCTAAGGCTACGTCAGAGAACCTCCGTATTCTTAGATCTGAATGTGAGGTGCCGAGGGAAGCTCTCCTGTAAAGTCATATGAGTGCTTTATAGTCGCTCGATGTCATCAATTTTTCCCACCTTTTGCATATCGCACCTATCTATATATATTCCATGAAGCGAATCTAAATATTTGGAGCATCAACATCTCAATTACAAGCGTCTGGTCCGTCATTCATAATTCAGCCGTCGTCCATTAGAGAATATCCGCGTCCATAATCCAAAGACCTATTCCATATTCCATATAACAGTATTAGCACCAAATTCAAAAAGACAATCATAGTATACATAAACATAGGCTAGTTTCCTGCAAGTGAGAAGCAGTCAACAGTTTTCAATGATGCCGGCAAGACATCATGATGTTCCAAAAATATCAAATCCGTATCGCTGATCAGTATTCTTAATCCATAATATTCGTTGTAAAGTCGTCATCTAAAGAATGATGTATCTCAGTCACGCTTTGATTGTGACTGAATCTCAAGCCCGACATCCTTTGTCCAGTCGGCCTTCATATCGATGTAAATGTCCTTGTTTTCCCACTTGGTTTCTCATCAATGACACACTCGTAAATCAATCACATTAAGAAATGTCGCAATCTCTTGATGTTGTAAATCTAACCTACACTAAACAACTTACCTGTGTATTCAGAGCCAGTAATCGCACATGACTACGAATATTATGGATTAAGAATACTGATCAGCGATACGGATTTGATATTTTTAGGACATAATGATGTCTTATCGGCATCATTAAAAACTGTTGACCACTTCTCTCTTGCAGGAAACAAGCCTATGATTATGTATACTATGATTGTCTTTTTGAATTTGGTGCTAATATTGTTATATGGAATATGGAATAGGTCTTTGGATTATGGACGCGGATATTCTCTAATGGACGACGGCTGAATTATGAATGACGGACCAGACGCTTGTAATAATTACCAGGAAGTTAAATTTACATTGGATGATCAGTTGCGGTACATTAGCCGGCTCAGTTGCGCTCTGATTGCCATTCACCCACTGCAAGTTCTGGTGATCGTTAGTTATTAAATGTGGTTCGACGACACAGAGTGACTTGCGTATTACCTGAATTTATCAGAGAAAATCTGGTAATTTCTTTAAAAAAAATCCAGTTCATGGTTGTAGTCTCTATTGGAGTGATGTGCAGGAGGTGAGAAAAAACTAACCACGTCCTGGCGACTAAAATGCAAACATATGACTCTACAAGAAAGCTTCCCCTCCCATTTTCCATTCGATGTGTTAATCGGAGCCTCTCACGTTGATACCATAACGCGTTGTGATGATTCCCAGTTGTATTCATTTTCTGATGTGTATAATATTTCTAATTCATATAAACAGTTTCAATGAAAATCTATGTTGTATTTCTGGGTGGGTGTATATCCTATGTTGTATTTGTGGGTGGGTGTATATTCTATGTTGTATTTTTGTGTGAGTGTATGTTCTATGTTGTATTTTTGTATGAATGTATATTTCATGTCGTATTTGTGGGTGGTTGTATATTCTATGTTCCTTGTTCCTTGTCCGTCTTGCTTCAGTTCTTGGTAATCCAAACATCGTCACTCCCTCATACAGTGTACGTCCACTCACCAAAACATGTGAGTTCCAATGGGTGTCTGATTTTTGGACTACATTAAAATTGACAGATGACCAATTTTCAGGTGCGTTGTTTTTTTCTCCCCGAAATCTATCTCGTCCAAATGTGTCAATTTGTATGCTTCAAAGATCAATGAACCTATACAAACGACAGTAGTAGGAGCAAGAGATATAATGATTGTATTGCTTTAGTAACATACTGCCAATTAAAACAAAGGTTATCTTGGGGCGAGCGAGAAATGTATATGAAATATAAAATATGTGAATATGACTAAACCGAGTATCAACAAAAATGTACATGTACAATTCTGAAGTATACATGTTTATTACCATTATATGACACATAACATTATGGTAAAGTGATACACTGATGGTAATTAATGTTAATTTCACACAGCACAAAAAAATTATTCTGAGTAGCTTCGGGTAATAGATAAGAGGATACATTACAAGCGTCTGGTCAGTCGTCCATTAAAGAATATCCGCGTCCATAATACAAAGACCCATTCCATATTCCATATAACAGTATTAGCACCAAATTCAAAACACAATCATAGTATACATAAACATAGGCCATGTACCAACAATATAAACAATAATATCATGACATCCTGTTTGATTACGTGGTTATTGGTCCCAGTGTGGTACGCCGCTTCTATTTATCAGGCGAGTTCGTCATATGCAATAGAGTTGTATTTGGATTAGTTGCGATCACCTTTTCATCATCGTTTTCACACAGCTGGACAACAAATGAAGGCATGCCAATTTCCCAGCATAATACGTTTTTCCGGATGTTTATAAGGTTTAATGCCTATGGATTCTGATAGCAGACGGTGTCAAAATCCTTAGTTTGGCCTGGAAAATGCTGTCTAACACACAACAAATACCTATTATTTCGATGATTTCTAGATCTGTTGGTACTTGTTTATTGGGATAACCTAATTACTCTCTTGACATTGGAAAGATTATTGTCATTGAGAATTACATTTTTACTTTGCGTAGTTATCAGGTTATTCAATTTCGTAATTTTCTTGACTGCTATCTACCAATATTTCTTTCTATAGTGCGAATTAAGCTTTGCGTGCGGAGTAACGTGTGCATAAACTATATGAAAACCTGTATGTAAATTGGAGCGAAATGCAAGCTTAGAAGGATGTCGAAGACATGTGGAAGGTACCTTCCAAACATAAAAATAAAATAGAAGAATGCTATAAGATCTAAAGCCCGACCCCACATATTGCAATATGGCAAGTTTTACATGAAACCATTAATTCCTTGGAGTACCTTCATCTGTTCAACATGAATCAGAGTCTGGATCAATTATAATTATATGGCGTCCCATTTTTGTCCTCCGCCACGAAGTGGTGGGAGGACTTGGAAATGCTAGCCGTCCGTCCTTCCGTCCGTCCTTCCGTCCGTCCCTCCGTCCGTCCTTCCGTCCGTCCTTCCGTCCGTCCGTCCGTCCCACATCTTGTGAACGCGATATCTTGAGAACAATTCGACCAATGGACTTCAAACTTGAGAAGGTGCTTCACATCAGTTAGACGGCCATTGGTATTGATTTTCACTGACGTACGTAATCCAAGATGGCCGCCATCGACCATATTGGATTCTGTCCGTCCCACATCTTGTGAACGCGATATCTCAAGAACAATTTGACCGATTGACTTCAAACTTGAGAAGGTGCTTCACATCAGTTAGACGGCCATTGGTATTGATTTTCACTGAAGTACGTAATCCAAGATGGCCGCCATCGACCATATTGGATTCTGCTCGTCCCACAACTTGTGAACGCGTTATCTCAAGAACATTTCCACCAATCAACTTCAAGCTTGGGAATGTTCTTCACATCAGTCAGACGGCCATTGGTATTGATTTTCACTGAGGTACGTAATCCGAGATGGCTGCCATTGACCATATTGGATTCCATCCGTCCCAGATCTTGTGAACACGATATCTCGAGAACAATTCAACTAATCGACTTCAAACTTGGGAAGGTTCTTCACATCAGTTAGACGGCCATTGGTATTTATTTTCACTGAGGTACGTAATCCAAGATGGCTGCCATTGACCATATTGGATTCTGTCCATCCCACATCTTGTGAATGCGATATCTCGACAACAGTTTGATCAATCCACTTCAAACTTGAGAATGTGCTTCGCATCAGTTAAACGGCCATTGGTTTTGATTTTCACTGAGATACGTAATCCAAGATGGCTGCCATGGACCATATTGGATTCACTCCGTTCCACATCTTGTTAACACGATATCTCAAAAACAAATCAACCAATCGACTTCAAACTAGGGAAGGTTTTTCACATCAGTTAGACGGCCATTGGTATTGGTTTTCACTGAGGTACATAATCCAAGATGGCTGCCATTGACCATATTGGATTCTGTCTATCCCACATCTTGTGAACGCGATATCTCGAGAACAGTTCGACCAATTGACTTCAAACTTGAGAATGTGCTTCACATCAATTAGACGGCCATTGGTATTGATTTTCACTGAGGTACAAATCCAAGATGGCTGCCATTGACGATATTGGATTCCATCCGTCTCGGATCTTGTGAACGTGATATCTCGACAACAATTTGATCAATCAACTTCAAACTTCACATCAGTTAGACAGCGATTGGTATTGATTTTCATTGAGGTAGTATGTAATCCAAGATGGCTGCCATTGACCATCATGGATTTCACTCACCCATATTGTACCTATCTGTGTTGTGAACGCGATATCTTGATCTATTCCACTCATCGATTTATAAAACTCACCATCCACAAATCCATATACAACTACAGACTTATATTCCAGTGTTACACTACCCATTACTGCTTCCCAAACCTCCTCAAATTGTCTCAACAATTCCAGATGAACGTCTCTTTCCACATATCAACTTTCCAAGTTATATTTAAGGAGATATTGGAAGCGTATATGCTGTATGCTCTCAAACAGGCTACTTGGCGGAGGACCTGCTAGCTACTCAGCTTGTATATATTGATCTGAGAGGTCCCCAACAGCTACCGCAAGTATCGCAGTATAAATCATCATATTCAAAGAAATTTACATAGTCACTATTCAGTAAACGCCATAAATATTAACCTCAGAGTAGTATACATAGCCTGACAGTCGATAGCACCCCCATTATCATCCAGTGCCAAAAATGTAGTTCATTAGAAGGTTGCGTAGTTTTGGAAACTGGTATATTGTCACCATCTCTTCAATACCGCTCTTTCAATCTTGGATTATTTAGGGGAGATAATCGACAACATCCTTTTGAAGAACGTGTATCGCATTTGTGTGTATTTGTTAGAATGCCCCCATCCGTGTAATACGGTTGTGTACGATCGACTTCACTTGAATATGGAGGGAATGAATTGGAATCACACAATTAAATAATGAAATACAATCGCCTGTTAGGGTAAGTAGTTGGGTTCGTTGCGAATCTTATTGAACAACATACATATTGATGTTCATTCTGGGAAGTGGAGAATTCATATCAGGGATGCCCAGTCGATACTAAACTGGCAAATAGAAAGAGGGTACATAGGAACCATTAAATATATGCATTTAATGCATATTGAAGTTTGTACTCACTACATGAAATGTTTTATGTTAAGCTGACAAGATTTTACGTGTGGTTGTAATGTGACGGCGAGATAAAGTTTACTGAACCCCAGGAGTTCAACTAAACGTGGTAATACTTTGGTCAGCTGAGCATGGCAACGCGTGTTATGATGCTTTATCATCCCGCCTTTTCTATACCAGGTTTTATAGTGGATGATGCGCTATACATCTAGCATGTCCTTCATATAAGGTGGCACATGTTGATCAGGTCAGGTTTACCGTGTAAGCATTATCCATGTGTGGAAATTCCCATGAAACGTACAACTACCTGACGTTTTACTTGTCGTTTCATTGAGGCTATCCAGTATGACAAGGTATACATATACATGAATGAACTTGTTAAACTTCGTGTAAATTAGCAGTAATTCAAATATTACTGTTTTATTTGACAGAGTGGGTTCAAAACCCAGGAGGTGATGGTTGGTTCTCTCTAGGGGTAGTGTAGCCGATTCAGCTTGCAGAAGATATGGACTATGGTGCAGTGTGAAGCTTAGCGTTAGGAATCTAGGTTACAAATACCTTAATACCCTGGCCGAGGCGAGGAAGAGTGATAGATCGGGTTGGAGAGTGGGAAGCGGGTTGGGGAGGGGGATGAGGGTTGGAGAGTGGTTTCGCCTGCTTTATATCAGTGTATATTTTAATATAAGTAATCAGAATATAGGTAATAAGAGGGGGCAATAGGGACGCACGGAGATGTTGAGGTAAATTGCCCTTACCGAAAAAATATGCAAGGCACATGCAAGTCTAGCAAGAATGAGTCAAGACTGATGCAAGAGTTTGGACTTAGACATATTTCCAATGCAAGAAATGTGCAAGGCAGGAACATCAAGTGCATGGACACCTCAAGACTAATGCAAGACTTCAGACTTAGCAAAATATTCTATGCAAGACTGACGCAAGGATCCAGTTAGACATCATAGAACAGCAAAGATCACGCCTGTCCATTGCAAGAAAACAAAATAAAATATAAAAAATATCAGTTTGGTTGGTGGATGATGCATGTTTGATTCAAGTTTGATAATAAGTCTGTGGATATTTGCTTTTTAATATAAAACAAGAAAATAAAAAAAAAACAAAAAAAAACAACAACATAATATTATGCATATATACAGACCCTTGTATCACATTATTCATCTTGTGGTTCCATGTAGTTTCTTTTTTTCTTGTTTTCTCTTAATATTTGATCGATTTCCTTAAAGGAAATAGTGCACTAGTTGATATACTAGGCCATAGCCCAATTCCATTTCAAGTGCTTGACTCAAGGGAGACAAATTTTGTGACGTCACATGTCTCGTGGTGTTGTAGCGCGCGCGCGTTATTTGAAGTTCAACGGTGGAGATGTGAATACCATGACACGGTGAAAGATGCGCTATAGTGACATAATATTGACAGTTCCTACTCTGTAAATGATTATTTATATCCAAAGAGGATTCTTTATCGTCACACAACATATTTTTCTTCGTGTAGGAAAACTTTGTGAGCAGACGTTGAAAATTTCGTTCGTTGGACAGGTTTCGGTTCTGGGATTATGCAGCCCCCAATTTTCAACACTCTCGTAGTCGCGTCTTTTCCCGTGAATTCGGCCTTCGTGCCCCAGGTGAGCTTTAACGTTTCCAACTTTGAACTGTGTAGCATTTGGAAAATAGTGTTGGAGTTCTGATGAGTTAATAGGTCAAGGAACAGACTTCGGAATTGTGGCTCACCAGTTCGTTATTTTCATGGCTGATCAACCGATATCAGTGAGTAATGCAGTTTCATTGTAATTGAATTAACTAGGAGTTATACCAATTTATAATATCAGTATTACAATCACAGCTGGGTGATATTGCAACTGTATTCCTCTTTTGTACTTTATTTAAAGTTTTCCAATGTTTTCTCATTATAAATACATATGCCTATACTTTTTATGTTTTCTTTTCCCTATTTTTGAATTTTTTAAATCTTACAGTATTCTATTCCCATTGCCTAAAATTTCTGCTATAATGACATGTACCTTATTTCATTTTTGAAAAAAATAAATCTTTTGTTTACTTGACGTAATTCTCTGCTTTGTATTTTCGATTTGGAATTACTTTTAATTATTTATCAAACGATATGCAACATGGCAGGTCGGACTCATCTGGCATTTGAGTTTGATGCTCTGACCGGTCAGGGAATGACCCTCCGTTCATATGGCCAGGCATCATTTGTGTAGTTAATTTTAATACCATTGCCCCCCCCCCCCCCGACCCCCCCATACACACTTTTGAATGGAAAAGCCCTTAACTTTGTTCTGGAATCCCTCTCAGGACCAAGAATAGATGCCACAGAATGTTCGATTGATGCGCTGAACGGTTGGGTCTGGAGCATGGTCTTTCTTTTTTATTTTCACCTGGACTGCTGTTGTGGCAAATTTTCGTGGTGCGTCAAAGGCACCAATGTATGACGATTATATTCACTCATTTTTTTTCTTTTGCCTGTTTTAATTACTACAAACACAACTGTGATACCCCAATAAATAAACTGTCGGTATACTTGCATCTAGATGTACTGGCATCATCCTTGCATTTTCTACAGGAAATAATTTTTCATGCAAGAATTACTCAAGGAAAATTACATAATCCTTGCACCTGCATCGTCCTTGCGTGTCATGCAAGGAAGGCGTAAGGATAAAGTCATTTTCCTATCGGTATCCTTGCATCAAAATTTACTTGCATCATCCTTGCATTGCCCACAGGAAAAAAAATTTCACGCAAGGATTACTCAAGGAAAATTGCATTATCCCTGCACTTGCATCGTCCTTGCGTGTCGTGCAAGGACGGCGTAAGGATAAAGTCATTTTCCTATCGGTATCCTTGCATCGAAATGGACTTGCATCATCCTTGCATTGTCCACAGGAAAACATTTTCGACGCAAGGATTACTCAAGGAAAATTGCATTATCCCTGCACTTGCATCGTCCTTGCGTGTCGTGCAAGGACGGCGTAAGGATAAAGTCATTTTCCTATCGGTATCCTTGCATCGAAATGGATTTGCATCATCCTTGCATTGTCCACAGGAAAAAAAATTTCACTCAAGGATTACTCAAGGAAAATTGCATTATCACTGCGCTTGCATCGTCCTTGCATATCATAAGGATAAAGTCATTTTCCTATCGGTATCCTTGCATCGAGTTGTATTTCATTGGTACGTACCATTCTTGCATTTTTTGCAATTTCGTAATTAGTCTTGCATGTGTCTTGCCGATAGGAATATGACTTTATCCTATCGTCATCCTTGCGCCGAATATGCAAGGGCAATGCAAGGCGCTTCCATGCAATTGACTTGCGTCCGCCTTGCATTTTTTTTCGGTAAGGGTAAGAGCATTCCTTCAACGGTGGTGTGAAGTGCGTGTGTGTATGTAGGGGGTGTCAGATGACGGATATGCCGTCAAGGCAAAAATGACATGCATACCTTGCAAGTCACTCAGTCTAATTAATCAGGATCTACAAATGTCCTTTGTCTTCATAAGCTATAGAGTTATAGTCTGGGGAGATGTGAGAGGAAACGATGAGACAGGCAGAGAGAATGCTTTCAAAGGTAAGTGAATACACCTTATTCCGGAGGTAAATTGCAAGGTTGGTATGGGAAACCCGCAAGATGTTTAATATTTTGCGCCAACGCTGGCATAGCTGCCTTTCTCCATGATATGTATAATAAATCACGCTTTGAAGATCTTAAAAAATGGCTGCGTATAAAACTTTGTAGTAGTTGTTTCTTGTACCGACGCTAAGTTGCGTACGATGACGCCATGATGTATTGAAGTTATCGGCAATAGCGCCGTATAAGGTGTTAACATGGAAGAGCAATTTAACTTTCGATAATTTGCTTGGGCAAGAGATAAGTCAAAGCCCCCAGTAACCCCCGTCTTCAGGTTATTATAGAAGTTGCCTTTTTTTAAATAGACACTTTTTTTTTCAAATAGACCCACTTGATAAATCCCCATCTTTATAGTAGGCGAGCTACAGGAATGTCACAAAACAAAAATGGAAAGTACACATATTATTTAACATATGTAGAAAAAAAGATGAAACATTTATAACAAAATATATACATATAGAAAAGCATTGATTAATCACACAAACTGTAGAAATATACACATTAGGTAAAACCCTATACATATATGTGCATATAGAAAAAACGTAGTACATAGTTTTGACATTTGTATAAATCTTATATGGGATAAACGGTTGAATTAGAGAACCATATGGCATCCTATCTGATAGAATGATCTATCTGTCTTCCTTTGGCAATGATCACGAGAGTGAACATGGTACAAAATGACGCAAACGTTGCTACTGCAAAAATGTACACCGCTTAGCTGAGATTTTCAGATATTCCTGTTAAGCTGAGATTATAACTTCCTAGTTAAACAATATATTGCATTGACTTCGAAATAAAAGTCCACTGTTGTAATCTCCGCTGTTTAACTGAAATTATCATCCGAAAATATATGTCATTTATGCCGAGTTTTGCAATGCGAAAATTAGTCTATATTATAACTAGCTTATGCTGGACAACATAACGCGTTTCCTAGAAACAATTGCGAATCAATGCAATTTAGCTGAGATTATAACTTTCTAATATATTGCCTTTCCTCGATACAAAACGTTCGACTGCGATTTTCAAGTGAAAACCTACTCAACTCGGCTAAGATTAGCAATTGCGAATTGTTAGATTTTTCTTCCATTCGCTGATATCACTTGAGCTCAAGATATATGATGGAAAGTTTCAGCCTCGTATCTTAATGAGTAAGTCCAGAAATATTTTCACGATACTTCCAATGTTGCCCGGAGGTTAAAAGTCACAATTTTTGCTCGTTTTTACATTGCTGGTGGAAAACAAATGTCCAGGATTTGTATACGTATTTGTCTATGAAGGCTCCAGGAGGTAGCTAGAGCTTGAGTGGTTACGGTCTTTATAACTGATGATTGTCTTTCTTTCCTTCCCGAAGGGTATGTAGGTCGAACGAGCGGTGGTGTGCATGAGTATGGCTTTTCACATAACCCAGATTGATGGTGTTGGTCATTTGTTCCCGCTCTTGCTTGTATTACTCGCACCACAGCAGAGCACATGTATTTGATGTGAAAGTTTGCTGAATTCATTCTTCGTCGACCTGGGGACTACGTTGTTTACCACCTCATTGCGGTTTCCCGAGTGACATACTGGTAGATTTGTAGATATCGAGATGTTTGAGATGAAACCGGGGGGAGGGGGTAAGGCTTCCTCTTTGCCTGTGTCAGACTGCAGTTGCAGGCATATATCACCCCACGCGAGGAGGTAACCGAATGTGGAATGAATGCTGGTTTGCATCGGTTTACTTCTTTCATGATGTCCTTAGTATCTATGCATATTCACGGTTTATTGTGTGTCGTCGACTTCAGGAAATGGAATTGAGGTTAATACTGGTGTAGTGATAATGGGTGTTTTTTCTGAATATCCGGTCCCATGAGTTGCGTTGTCTGTAGTAAATTGATCTAAATTGCAAATCAGCTGAGAATCTATGCAGATTAGCAATACAGTTTTGTAACGTTTACAACGTAATGTTCCCGCCTTCTAGATTAGTTTTGAAGACTCGTATTAGGCGATGGGGAACAAAATTAGATGAAGTAATCGTGAATCCTGGCATTTTTCTTTTATTCCAAAGCGCACAAACTTAAAAGCATAGCAATCGATCGAAATTGTTTACTGTATCTATGACGTCACTTTGACGCAACATTGGAAGCATTGGAAATTGCATCTTGGAATAGAGTAGGTGTCATATACGTAGTCAATACGTGTGGAAGGTGTGGAAGGTTTCATGGCTGTACGCTCAAGTGTATCAACGATTTTCAAGAGGTATGTCACAACGCTGATCAGGCAGTGATTCAGCCAAAGTATGGTGCACGTATGGTTGTGTGAGAGTATTTAACACTTCAATTTCAATGGATTTCTTGATAATGAGCAAATTCGGAATCAGCGTATCCTGATTATCGTAAGATAACTTGTCACGTTCTTGTAACTGAAAATTCGATGGAAACAAATGATCAAAACATGAAGATGTTCAAAAACAATTTTTCATGACATATGCCACATTTGGAATATCTCGTCGAGTGGGGTGTAGTTTCATTTATCGAAATAAATTTTGTGTAAAATGCATCAGTTGTGCTCGAATACATGCAAGGTTTACACCTCATATACATTTTATCAACAACTTTTGGTAAAGTTACTTCAAAATTAAATTAAGTATCATTGCCTCCAAAAGCAAACTCAGGCATGTGAATTCAAAATATATGGGCGCCTGTAGATGATGGCTGTTTGATCATGTTAGCACATCCTAAAGTGTGGACAGCAGACTTAAAATGATGTTCTGATGTTCACTGTCATTTTACGACATGTTGTACCTTTTTGTACGATAGGGCGATTAAACTCGAGAACTAAGCCTCTTTTGAGGACTCTGTCGCTCGCCTACTAGTGACACTTTGTTCAGAGGTATGATATTTATATTGCGATCGGCACTTTGAATCAGACAAGTCTGATGGTAACTGTCTTTTGTGTTTACGGTTGTTAATTCGCCTTGATGGCACAATACGTCGAGAATAAACCGGCATATCTCATTTTGAAGAAGAAAACCGAAGCCCCACAACAACATTATGCTGAAACCACTGGCCAGCTGTCAGACAACGTAAATACGGGGCCGACTCAAGATGTCGATGGCTGCGATGTTGGGTTAAATTGGGCTTAGATACAAGTGGCGTGTGCTCGCATCTTCTTTACATCAGGATCGGTGGCGTTGTTAATCTGTCCGAGAGACATTTTGGTTAAAACCAAGTTTTGAACTCTGATCCCAGCCTCCTAAATCCCCGGACTCAAACATCAGGGAACACATATCCGAGCAGTCTAAAGCTATATTTATGTCAAATGGTGTTGACACGGTTCTCCTAAACCAATTTGATGCTGCTTTTGCAACAGATAATAAGCCTTTTCTCATTTATGGATTACAAAGCCTTGCGACAAGCATACCGTTGGGTTTTCCACAAACAAATGATACCCAAGGCAGGAAGTCAACATAACTAGGAACAGTAAATGACTGCGATGTGGGGGAATACTTTTTTTTGAACACCAAATAGGTATAAGTGTCACTTTCTCAGGGAAAAACTTGGTTTTCATTCGCATTGGCGATCTTAAAAATTTGCATAGATTAATGATAGTTCATCTGAAATGGTACACTACTCCAATTCCAGTACAGGCAGGTTGTCGAACAAAGCTCTAGGAAAAGGGTAATCCTTTTTCAGATTCACAAACCGTCGACAAAAACACTCAAGAGTCAATCCCATTCGCCTGAACTAAGCTGTTTTGTCAAAGTTTCGAATTTTTTACCAATGCAGCAACCATTGTGGCCGAGAATGTATAACAATACAATTGTATTCCGTAACACAATCTAACTGCTTTAAAAGCAATCAAACATTATTCTTTTTGCCACAGTAAGGTAATTTAAATCTTATTCACAATATATTTTTGAAAACATTTAAAAAGGCCATAATAAAATATTTTAATAACAAAACGAAAACTACTCCACCTTGAAATAAAATACTGTTCAGTTAATATTATTGAGTTCAAATCTATGCAATTTAGCTGAGATTATGACTAAGGTGACAATATCTTGCGTCTCCCAGGAATTACCTGGTTAACTAGTCAACAATCTGGGATTAACAATCGCCAATTGGACAATATCGTGCGTTTCCCGGAAACAAATATCTCAATGTTTGCTGATTTAATATAAGCTACATATCTGAGTTGTCAAGCGCAAAACAAAATCAGGGCAATTTAGCTGTAACAAAAACTTGCTAATCAGGCAACATGTTTTGCCTTCCCTCGCAACAATATGTCATCTGCTGCAAGTCCTCGCTATCTGGCTAATATTATCAATTGCGAATTCTATTAGCGGAGAATAGCAAGTGCTAATTAGACAATTTTTAGCTTTTCCTAGAAATGATACGTTTTAATGTGTGCCGCTGTAAATCTACCCTACATAGGTGAGAATATCAATAGTGAATCTATAAAATATAGCTGAGACTATAAACTTTTCATGTCTAGCTAAGCCAGCATGATGTGTTTCGTAGAAAAAAGTCTGAATGTTTGTTACTGCGAATCCACGCCGCATAGCTGAGATTACAAGAGTGCTAAAAAAAACAGGAACTATTTCCTTGGTTGCTGGTCTAGAACCTTGAGTGAAGATCAGACTAGCATCATCAGGCTACTTAGCACCATTTTGAAGCCTAGGGTAAATAGAAAATCAACCAGGAAAAACCGTATGTACACCTTATTCCTTATGTTCTCGTTATTCGATGAACTGTGATATGAAATACATGCGAAATAATTCATAGTTTAATAGGACAAA